>NMXJ01000002.1:3000000-3259568 GCA_002851705.1 Verticillium albo-atrum | reverse complement strand
TCCTCTCCCTCGCCTGAAGAAACCCCCCTGCTCCCCCCCCCCCCCCAGCCCCCCCCGATCCAGTCTCCTCCCCCCCCCCCCCCCCCCCCCCGGCGGATTTTCAACCAGCGCCCACCACCGGCACCCAGCGCCCAGCGCCGACCCCACAGGCCGCTCTGGCTTCCTCTGAAGTTCCTCACCGGCACCACCTGAGCGGCGCATTCATGCCGTTGGCCAACGACCACCACCACGACTCAACCCGACCGATCTCGCCCACAGTCTCTTCATCTTCCACCAGCGCTGCCGATTCCTCCTTCTTCTATTCTGTCGAGCCTGTATCGCCGTCGTCGTTGTTGTCGCCTCGCACTGCTGCCTTCACTTCTGGTGCGGGTGTAGGCCTTCCTTCCTCGCCAATCTCGGCGCACCCTTCCGCCTGGCCAGGATATACCCTACCGGGGCAGCACCACCTCTCCGTCTCCCTCCCTGCGTTTTCTGGCCCGCTTGCATCCTCGCCTCGCTCCCACGCCCACGCTTTCGCACTGAACCGCCCACACGACGACGTCCGCCGAACCGATTTTGCACACGGCACCCCCACCGCCAAATCCAACGCCAACGTGCACGACAGCAAAAGGCAGAAGAGACACTCACATTATCTGCCAGGAGACGAGTGGTCGTCCGCCATAAGTCGGTATGGTTTGACCACCACACCTGTTCGCCGCGACAACCTCTTCCCCGCCTCCCCGACCGCGTCCGCCACGACAGCGGCGCCCGCCCAAACCAGCCACACCAACGCCCAGCAACCCCCGCGACGACCCATCCCCCTCCAGACGAAACGACCTTCGGAGGACGAGACGGCACAACTAGGTTCTGGCTCATCGCCCCTTAAGAAACCCCGCACCCGCCTGCTCGCGCCCCGCGGCATCGACCTCTCTGGAGTTCCCAAGGCCCCGACTGCAGCCGCTGCTCTTGCGCTGCTGAAGAGCGAGGGCGTCACTTCACCTCTCTTCTTTTCCAACTCGCCCAATCCCATGTCGAAGCGCACACCCTTCCTCCCGCCCTCGGACGCCGCCGCCGCGCTCCTGGCTCGCCTACGCGACGAAAACGAGGTCCACACTGTCAGGCTGCCCCGCGGCCATGTTAGTTCAGCAAGCCCGGCCCGCTCTGGCAGCACATCGGGCAGTGGGAGCTGGTCGTCTATCGAGCCTGGGGGTGGCTCTTCGAGGAGCCCCAGCAGCCAACATCTGCCGCCGGGGTTACAGCTCTTGAACGGCTGCGGCGTCATCGAACTCCTTGAGCAAGACGAGCGACCAACGTTCATCATCGATCTCGCCAACCCGGTCAACGGCAACCGGCTGGCGCTGCACCTGATTTATGCTAATGCCTCCCTCAGGGCTTCAAGCGGCGTCCTCGAACTTCTGTCTCTCGACGGCGAGCAAGCAAGGAAGGATGTGGAATACACCAGATTCAAGGCCTGGGTCATGAGTTGCATAAAAAACAACGAAGGCATGGATGTGTGCCTCTCTTCACACAACTATGGTGGCATCACATGGACATGCTCAACCTTGCGCAGGCGATTTCGTTTCGTCAGTGGCAACATAAGTGCTGTGTCCGTGACACCCACATCGCCGAGCATGGCGCAAGAAGCAGAGGTACTGGAAGAACGCACCAGAGGCCCAACGCCGTCTTCCACAGCCTCCGACACCCCACTGGCCAACGAACCCGACTATTTCGGTGTCGAGGCGGTACCTGTGGCTCCCTTGGAGTTGGGACCTGCCCACGACAGCGTCATGGAGGATGGCATCAAGTCATGCCCCGAGGAGAGACACCACACGGACGAATTCACACAGCATGTCTTTAAGGCAGGTTCCGTTCAACCGTCCTTTGACTGGACTCGCATCACCGTGACCCCTGAGCTCAACGAGCATATCCTCTTCGCCCGGAACACGGACTGGGGTGCAACGTCGCTTGGTCCCATTGAGTACTGGTCTGCCGACCTCAGGGCTATGGCCAACATGGTCATGGGAAGTCCTCACCCCGCCGCCATGTACTGGGGACCCGACTTTGTTGTCATCTACAACGAAGCCTACATCGAGCTTGCTGGCCAAAAGCACCCTTCTCTCATGGGAGCGCGGTACGCTGATGCTTGGAGTGAAATCTGGGATGATGTGGGGCCGACGATGCATAGCGCTTGGGATTCCGGACAGTCTACTCTCAAGAACGACAACCAGCTTTTCATCGATCGCCACGGATTCGTCGAGGAGGCCTTCTTTTCCTGGTCACTTGTGCCGCTCGTCGGCAGTGAGGGGGAAGTTGTCGGCATTTACAATCCCGCATTCGAGAACACCAGGCGCAAGGTGAACGAACGACGCATGCTTACGTTGAGAGAAGTAGGCGAGAGAACTTCGGCAGCTCGAGACGTTCGAAGCTTCTGGCCACAGGTTCGGGAGGGCCTAGAGTTCAACGACACCGACATTCCCTTTGCGCTGGTGTACTCGGTCAAGGAAGACAGCGACAGCGAAATTTCTTCGATGCACTCTGGCAGTATCGCGCACCCACCTCAGCTTCAACTTGAGGGCGCCATCGGTATCAGTGAAGACCATCCTGCGGCGCTTCCCACCCTCAATCTTCGGGTATCAGACGAAGGGTTCGCCCCCTACATGCGGCAGTCCATGTCTATGCAGGGTGCTCCTGTCGTGCTGTCGTTAGAAGCAGGCACGCTTCCCCTTGATTTAGTCGATGGAATCGACTGGCGAGGTTTTGGGGACGCATCGAGGACCGTAGTCGTGTTACCGGTTCACCCAACGACCGCCGGCGATTCGGTGGTGGGTTTCATTGTCATGGGCACTAATCCTCGTCGACCCTACGACGATGACTATCAGCTCTTCATCCACTTGCTCTCTCGGCAGCTGGCGACCTCACTGGCTTCCGTCGTTCTGTTTGAGGAGGAGATCAAGCGAGGGCAGCGTGCTGCCAAGCTTGCTGCGCTGGACCGTGAAGAATTACGAACGGAGCTCATTTTGAGAACGCAAGAGGCTGTCGAGAGCGAATACAAGTTCACGCGTATGGCCGAGTTTGCGCCCGTTGGCATGTTCATCGCCAATGGCCAGGGCCAGTTCAACTTTGCCAATGACACCTGGTGGCAGATTTCTCGCCATCCTCGAGGCGAGGATAGTACGGATACCTGGATGCAGAGCATCCGAGACGAGGATCGCGCCGGGGTCGAGCTAGTCTGGCAGTCGCTGCTCAAAGAGAAGGTGGCCATCACGCATGAGTTCAGGTTTAAGTGTAGTCGCCAGAGTGGCGACAACACCATCGACACGTGGGTGCTTATGAGTGCTTTCCCTGAAAGGGCCGAAGACGGAAGCCTCAAGAGTGTCTTCGGTTGCATTACCGACATCTCGTCGCAGAAGTGGGCCGAGGCCTTCCAGATGCTACGTAGAGAAGAGGCAGTCGAGCTCAAACGACAACAGGAAAACTTCATCGACATTACGAGTCACGAGATGCGCAACCCCCTGAGTGCCATTCTGCAGTGCGCCGATGAGATTGCCAACACGACGGCCCAGTATCGCGACCACCCAGACATTCGGCCGGTCCAAGCGCTCTTAGATGTCTGCACAGAAGCCGCGAACACCATCAACCTTTGTGCAAGCCACCAGCACCGGATCGTCGACGATATCCTTACGCTCTCCAAGCTTGATTCACAGCTTCTGCTGGTTACACCAGTTGACGCGCACCCCGTCAACATTGTCGAGAATGTCTTGAAAATGTTCGAGTCCGAAATGCAGGCACATGATATCGAGCTCCATTTCAATACGCTACAGGCATACACTGACTACGGCATCGATTGGGTCAGACTGGATCCATCACGACTTCGACAAGTCCTGATCAACTTAATGACTAATGCTATTAAATTCACGCAAAACCGCAAGGATCGGAGGATATCCTTGACTCTCACCGCGTCGCGAGAGCTCTCCGAGGTGGCGGAAACAGCCCTGTATTTCCCCAGCCGTCGGGACGATCTCCGCAACCTGACAAACGACAAGGATTGGGGCCGTGGCGAAGAGATGAACCTACACTTCTCTGTCCAGGACACCGGCCCTGGCTTGCGGGAGGAAGAGAAGAAGATCCTGTTCCAAAGGTTCTCTCAGGCTTCGCCACGCACGCACGTGCAATATGGCGGATCTGGCCTCGGACTCTTCATCTCCCGCATGCTGACAGAACTACAAGGAGGCCAGATTGGTGTGGTATCGAAAGAGGGACTCGGCAGCACCTTTTCCTTCTTCGTCAAGTGCCGTAAATCGCCCGCGCCCGCACCGACAGAAGAGTCCAGCGTCCCGGGGAACCGTGCGGCACGGCCGGGCAGAGTGTCCACGCCTACAACACCTCCACCGCCAACCAAGTTGATTCGTCGCCCGTCTCATCGCCCGCAAACGGATAGCTCAGCGTCGCCAGGGCCTGCATCAACACCGGGATCCACACCGTCTAAAACAGGCCACGACGTACTCATTGTTGAAGACAACATTGTCAACCAAAAGGTGTTGCAACGGCAACTAAAGAACTGCGGCAATGTCACGCACGTAGCGAACCACGGTGGAGAGGCTTTGGACGCTTTGAAGAAGTGTCGGTTCTGGACCGGGCAAGAGGGGGCTGGTTATCACCTCAGCGTTATCTTGATGGACCTTGAGATGCCGGTCATGGACGGCATGACTTGCGCGAGGCGCATTCGTGAGCTCGAACGAGACGGCGTCCTCATCGATCACATTCCCATCATTGCTGTCACGGCATACGCGCGGCCCGAACAGATTGAGGACGCCAAGGCTGCCGGCATTGTACGTTTCATTTCCCCTCTTCTTCTCATGTTGCGCCGCTAACCAGTTTAACAGGATGATGTTATTTCGAAGCCGTTCAGGATACCAGACCTTACGGCGAAGATGAATGAGCTTGTCTCCAAATACAGCAAGCTGTCGACGGAAGACTGACCTTGAGATTTCTTTCGAGTTGGCTATGAGACTCTCTTGCGGTTGACATCATAGATTCGACACCGAAGACCGAGGAGTTGTGGCTTGGGGTTTGTTTGGCCAGGTCTAATGGGCCCGCCTTCCTTGCATATTTGCATCTCTACCCTCGGGCCGACAGAGCGCTTGAGGCTGGGGCGGAGAAACAGAAGGCGTTCCGGGACAATTTTGAAAAGAACATGAGCGACAATGGGCATTCTTTGTAAAGGGGTCTTTATACGGACAGGACAGGGCTTCCGCGATGATATATCACGTCGGAAATCGAGTGCGGGCATGAAAGCTCGGGCCGAACGGTCCGCGATAGCATAGGGTCTGGCGTTTTGTAACTTTGGGGCATAATACCTCGGTCGCTAGAGAATACGATGTAGACGATCATGATGCAAAGCAAGCCGGGAGTCTATGGTGACAGAAAATCTGCCTATGCTTGGACAAGAGGTCGCACATGCCCTTGCTGGCGTGTGATGGTGGTGTACGGTGTACGGGGTACGGGGCGGACGCGGGCCAGCTCCAGCCGCCGAGCCTTTCCACAATGTCTTGCTCTGATGGGAGCTTCTTGGTGTGAGAATCATTTCCCACTATATCTGTGACCAAGGTTACGTTCCTGGTTCTGTTCTGTCATGTCCTGAGTTGGCTGTGAAAAGGGGGCAGTAATCGATGGTGACCGATAAGGATCGCTATCGGTGGGCGGTATCGTGAGACCAGCTTACCTAATCAGAACAATTTGCACACCCTCGAGCTCGAACCTCGACACATGAGCTCTCGTCTCCTGTCTCCTGCCTCCCGCTCTGCCCACGGCTCAACCACAAGACGAAAGCCCAGCCCGAGACATCCCACTCTTGAACTCTCCCGACGGGGTTGTGGACGCGGAGATCAAACACACACACATACACAAATACACACACGCACACGCACACGCCATGCACTCGACACTCCGGTCCGCCACGGGCCGCACGCGTCTCGAGGCGCAGCGCACGCGCGACGCAGTGGCGACCTGCATCCGACAATTCTCGACGACGGGCTTCTTCTTCGCCGAGGGCAGCAGCAGCAACAACAACAATGGGAAGCCGGTGGACGGCCGCTCGCGGTCGAGGGCCGCGGCGAGCGAGATCAGCAGCCTCCTCCGCGGGGCGTCGGGGCGCGGCGGGCTCGACGACGCGAGGAGCTTCCGCGGCCGGGGCGTGGAGCACAAGACGCCGCTGAACGTCATTGGGCTGCGGAGCGTGCCGAGGGAAGGCGCCGCCGGGGTCGTGCAGGCGCCGGCTGGGTTCGGGGCCCGCGGCGGTGCTGCGAGGGGGGGCTTCCGCGGCCGGGGCGGACGGGGTGGTGCGCGGGGCGGATTTGAGGGACGCGGTGGGTTCGGCGGCGGGCGCGGCGGCGGCGGCATGCGCGGGCGTGGCGGTGGACGAGGCGGCAGGGGAGGCCGCGGCGGTCGTGGTCGCGGACGCGGTCGCGGCGGCGACAGGGCGGGCGGCGACCGGGACGTCGAGAGCAGCGACGCCAGCAAGCTGAACCCGCGGTCGCTGGACCGGTACTTTGTGCCCACGACGGCGGAGGAGCAGGCGTACCTCGACGGGCAGCTGTACGGCGAGCAGACGGCGTTCGCGCCGGGCGCCGTGACGCTCGGCTCGCTCGCGGGCTACGGCCCCGCGGTCGCGGCCGACGGCGAACGAGCCAAGGTCGAGACGGTCGTCGAGACGCTGCGCGTCCTGGGCGGCGGGAACCCCTTCAACCCGAACCACCTCGGCGTGCCGGCGTGGACGGTCAAGGAGCTGACGCGGGGCAAGGACGCCATGCACTTCTTCGACTCGGCCGAGGAAAAGGCGCACTTTGTGGCGAGCGAGCCCGAGTTCAAGATCGAGGCCGCCGAGGAGGCCGTGCAGAAGGTCATCCTGCAAAAGGTCGTCCGCGGCGAGCACGAGAAGCCGCAGTTCAGCGAGGGCGGCAAGCCGGTCGAGGTGGCGAGGGCCGCGCTCATCAAGGAGTCGTCGTACCGGGAGAAGGACATTGAGAGCTTCGAGGCCAAGGTGAAGCAGCTCGTCGCGTCGAGGAAGGGCTCCGCCGGGCAGAAGAAGGCCCAGGCTTAGTTTGGGCATGGGAAAAGGCATATCTGTAAAACATCACGGGGGGTAGGGGGGGGGCTGAAAGGGTTTCCGGTCTCCCTCCCCCTCCACTGTACTGTCTGTCATAGAACACAACGCGGCTTTTTTGCTTGTACATCAGAAACTTGGGGTCGTATGTTTTCGTTTTCTCCTCAGGGCAACCAAAATCTGAGGCCTGACTATTGAAGAGGGGGAATCAAGAACTCCGTTGTTGGTTTTTTTGGTTCAACATACACACCTCCCGCAGAAGGGTGCAAAAAGATTGTTCCTGATCCTAGTCTTACACATACACACAAACACATATGCCTCGTACGTATTCCTGCCAACAGGCCTACTTGAACCGCTGCAGCGTCTGCTTCTCGATCTGATCGATCCCCTCCATGACCTTGTTCTGCTTCTTCTGGGCCTCGGCGTCGACCTTCTTGCGCAGGTCCGGGCCGATCTCCTTCTGCATGGCCCACTTGGCGACGACCTTCTTGCGGCGGTCGCTGGCGTGGCGCACGCGCTCGCGCCAGGCGAGGGTGAGGGCGCGGGCGCGGGCGACGAGGTCCTCCTTGCGCTCGGGCTCGACCTTGAGGAGCAGCTCGAGGTCGTTGTCCGGGCTGGGCTGGGGCTGCTGGTTGAAGTCGGGGCTCGCCTGGACGGCGTCGGCGATGGGCTTGAGGTGGGACTTGTCGTGGGCGAGGAGGGAGACGGTGCGGCCGCCCTTGGGGACGACCTGGGCGAGCTCGCGCAGCGGGAACCGCTCCGGGGACTTGGGGTCCGGCGCCACGGCGAGGGCGCCGATCGAGTCCGGGTTGAAGCGCCCGCCCGTGGCGAGCCGTCGCAGCGCGTCGCGGAAGTGCGTGTCGAGGGCCGCCCAGCGGGATGTCAGGTCGTCCGTGTTGAGGGGGTCGGCGGGGTCGGGCTTGGGGTGTCTGGCGGCGTCGGCGTCTTCGTCGTGGTCGGCGGCCGGGGCCGAGGCCGGGGCAGAGGCGGACGAGGGGTTGTGGTCTTCTTGCTCGACCATCTTCTTGGCTTTGGACTTCTTCAGCGCTGGGGGCGTGGTCGAGAATGGTCGAGCCGGGCGGGGGGCGGCTGTCGGGAGTGCCGTGAGGGCGGCGGAGAGGGGAGCTACATTCTGGCTTGGGAGAGGGTTAGAACGGGTGTGATGTGGTGTCGATGAATTGTGCGTACCGTGTTGCAGCTCGGAGGAGAGCATTGGCGCGTGGGAGGGCCAGCCTGTTGGCGCGGAAGCTGTTCATTGTGGTGGTTGGAGGCGGTAGTGACGATCGTGGGATGACGAGATGGTGGTTGTACGATGGACTTGGTGTGGTTGGTTCAGGATCAGCTCTGGCAGCTCCAGTAAGCTCGGGACTGCGGGTCGGTGGGGTCGTTCAAGCCAAGGCTGTCACGGTAGTTGCCAGTGCGTGCCGGCACCGCCAGGCTCGCCAGCTGGCAGGACCAACGACGATGACGACCTCTGAGCCGCATCACATCACGACGACATCGTTCCATCTTGAAGCCTTCAGCCTCCATTCTGACCCAACATGCCGCCTTCCGTGGCGCTAGCCATGAATATTGCCCACTCATGACACATCATTAAGCAATCGTATTATCATTTCTCATTCAACAGTCCCTGAAGCTTCTGTATCGGCTCTCTCTCTCTCGCTGGCACAACCATGCAGACTCACATGATGGACGACACGCTGCGAGTCCAAAGTCAATAGAACAAGATGGTTCTGAGCTATGGTCACACTCATGGAAGAGAGGACAAAAAAGAGGCATCGTAAAGTATACCTGACATGGCGTGACCATCTGACCATTCTTGCTCATGTCACCTCACACCACGTCCACAAGATCACGTCGAAATACGATCCAAACTTGAAATGCCAACACGCAAGAGCTCTATTAATTATTACTATGCGAATGCCTCAGACCCGACGCCTGCCCTAGTGGCAGACACAGACGGCCCGGTGCAACCCGAAAAGCCTCCCCTTCCCAGCCAACGGCGTCGCCCTACCCTATGCTCAACCCTCTGAGATCCAAGCGGTCCCAAAGTCTGAACCAAGCAGCCGACCTCCCTCGACGAGAAATGAAACCTCTTCGTTTTTTGATTTTTTTTGTGTTTTTCGTGTTCATGATTGTCTCGAAACGACGGGTATACGGGGTATCAAAGCACGAAGCGGGTGTCGATACGGCAAAAACAAAACAACGAAATAAGCCAGACCTGGCGTGATGGTGAGTGGGTCAGAGCCGAGACCAGGCTGTCGCCTGATGCCCGAACTCTGCCCCCCGCCGATGCGAGTGCATAAAACAAAATAGGAAAGGGTATCAGAGAACCAATTTTGACGGGGTATCTTGGAAATGCAGATCCGATTCCCGACCAAAACCGTTGGCGTGATGTGTTGTGTCGTTGCTCTTGCGATGTCGAACCAATGCGTGAAAACAAGTCAGGGCCACGGTCAGGTACGCGACCTCCGCAGCGGCATGCTGAAGCGAGCATTCTAAGCGGCAGCAGTCACGACGGGGGTGGCGCCGGCAACAGGCTCAGGCTTGTTGACGGGCTCCTCGGGGAGCTTGGGAGCCTCAGAGCTGGAGGCGGGGGCTTCGGCGGCGGGAGCCTCAGCGGGGGTCTCAGTCTTCTCCTCGGCGGTCTTGTCGAGGGGCTTCTTCTCGCCGACGGGGGACTTGCCGCGGCCCTTGATGGTGGCACGGAGCTTGGAGAAGGGGCCGGTCTTCTCGGGCTTGTCACCCTCCTCGTCAGAGGTGGCGGGGGACTTCTCCTTCTTGCCGAAGGCGAAAGGAAGGGAAGACTTGCGCTTCTCGGCCTTGGCCTCCTTCTTGGGCTCGACGACGGTGGCGGGAGCGACCTCGGTGGTCTCAGTGGGGACGGTCGAGGGGTTGGCGACCTCGACGGCCAGGGGAGTGGTGGTCTCGACCTGGGGGATGACGGGGGCATCCTGAGCGACGGGGGCGACCTCAGTCTCCTTGGCAGGGGTGACGGGAGCCTCAGCCTCAGCGGCCTTCTTCTCCTTCTTGCCGAAGACACCACCGAAGATGCTGTTGCGCTTGGTGGGAGGAGCGGGCTTCTCCTCAACGGGGGCCTCAACGACGGCGGGGGTGGCCTCAGTGGTGGTGGCGGCAGCGGCAGGCTCAGTGGTGGTCTCGGCGGCAGCGATGGGGGTCTCGACGGCGGGAGTCTCAGTGGTGGGGGTGGTGACCTCAGCAGGCTTCTCGGCGGTCTTCTCCTCCTTCTTGCCGAGGAGGTTGCCGAAGATGCTGCCACGCTTGCGGCTGGCAGAGCGGCGCTCCTTCTTCTCCTCCTTGACGGCCTCCTCAGTGGCGGGGGTCTCGGTGGCAGCAGGGGCGGCAACGGGCTCAACGACAGCGGGGGTCTCAGTGACGGGGGCAGCGACCTCAGCGGGCTTGTCCTCCTCCTTCTTGACGGCGGGGACAGCGACGGCGGGCTTGAAGGTCTCGAGGGTGGCCTTGTAGGTCTCGGTCTCAGGGACGGTGGTGGCGAGCTCCTTAGCCTCGGAGATCTTGAGCTTCAGCTGCTCGACCCAGTTGTCACGCTCGGCAGTGCTGCTGGCCTTGAAGGCGTGCTTGTGGCCCTTGGCGGTGAAGAAGAACTTGTTGGGGCCATCGGTGGCGGGCTCGCTGGCCTCAGACTGAGCGCGTGTTAGAGACCGGTGCTGCAAGACAAGTGGGCAGGGAAGCTTACCAGGTTGATGACGCCGACGGGGCTGGCCTTCTCGCCGAAGAAGAACAGGCCCTTGCCGGTCTGGGAGGCCCAGGCGGTGGTGTTGCGGCCGGTCTCGATGTTCTTCTCGCTGCGGCGGTAGTGGGAGAGAGCAGAGGGCTCGACGGCATCGGAGCCGAACCAGAAGAACTGCTTGGAGTAGATGAAGTTCCTGCGTTGGTTAGCACGACGGCGTCCGTTTGGAGGATTATCAAGGAGCGTACTTGGGGAAGTTCAGGCCCTTGTGCTCAAGCTGGCCCTCCTCGATGGGGGTGACCTCCTCCTTGACCTCCTCAGCGGCAGGCGCGGCGGCAGTCTCCGTGGCAGCAGCCTCGGCGGGGGTCTCAGTGGCGGCGGCGGCCTCAGTGGTGGCGGCAGCGGGAGCCGTCTCGGTGGTCTCGACGGGCTTGGCCTCGACGGGGGCGTCAGCGACGGGGGCCTCGACGGCGGGCGCGACGGCAGGAGTGGTGATCTCCTCCTTGGGGGCCTCGACGGCGACGGGCTTCTGTTCCTCGGCCATTTTGCTGGTTTGTGTTTGTTGGAAAGGGGTGAGTTGGTGGAAAGGGGTGTCGAGCAAGAAGCCGGATATGGATGGTTGGGTATCTAAGGAGGTTGAGTCGAGACTCGGGTATCACAATGAAATAGACTTCTTGGGGTGGAAGGAAAGCAGTAAAAAAAAGTATTACTGATAGACCAGGCTGTGGGAAGAAGGGAAGGAGGGAAGAAAAGAAGAGGACGGAAGGCAGCGGATACTTATTTGCCGTGCCCTGCCCTACGAGTGAGCAGCCAAGGGTGTGAAGAGGGCGTCCTCATCCACGGGGGGGGGGGGCGAGATGGCGAACGCAGGGGGCTTCTGGTGGTCTCTGCCTCTCTGGTTTCTCTGCCGCTGATACGGTGATGGGCAAATGGGCAGAACTAACAGAGGGGGGGGGTCCGGGTCGGGGGCTGGTTCAGTGGTGGTCTGAGAAAAAAGTCACAGTGACTCTGGCACGGCGCGAAAGGGACCCTGACCAGCGACTGACTGGAGAGGCGCCCGTGGCCCAGGTGTAACTTCCCTGACTTTCCCTGACCGCGACCATTGCCCATCCCATGAACATGACTGGGAGTTGAATGCAGGTGGGGCCGCCGCGACGGAGCATTGGCAGGAGCTTCCCTGGCGGCCCCTCCCCCCCCCCCAACCCATGGGACCCCAGCTGCCCCTGCCTTCCCTGTCGTTGCCGGGTTGGGCTTGCGCTTGGTGGCCTGTGCTCCCATAAGCGAGTGGGTCGCAAATTGCAAGACCCGTCCGGCGCGACGCAGGACGGGCAGGGATACGAGCATTTTCACAGGTCGTCGCTTGCCAATCTCTGGGACCTTTCGACGACCGTGTCGACGTGTTTCAGCGAACGGCATCATTTGCCTGACGACCGACTATCGGTCTTTCCTGCCTCGATCAGGCACGCACGCACGTACACACGCACTCACTCCCACACGCCGCACTGTGGTGATTTCCATTTCCCACCTGCGTGTTGTATCAGGAGAGGAGACGAGCCAGATTTAACACCAGCCCCAGGCCAAGTCGGGGGGGCTTGCGGTGAGAGTGGTGGGCGTGAGGGAGGATCGAGAGGATGAGAGGATAGGGGCCAAAGCATTCGTCAGCCGCCCGCCCGTTCATCACGAAATGGAAATAGGCATAGGCACAGGTCTAGGCAAAGGTCCCAGCACAGGCATGGGCATAGGCATAGGCATAGGCACAGTCAGAGACACAGGCCCCGTCGTGGCGGCGGCGGCGGCGGCGGTATGCAGAGCTTGTGTACTGAATACCTATTCCTGCTCATCAATCTACCTCGGCGGGCCTGGTACCTTCGCTCCCTCAAACCTCAGACCTCAGACCACACACACCATCCGCCGCCGATATGAGGTGTGTCGTCCAGACCATACCGGGTGCCGCTTGGCCGCCTCGCGTGATGTCTGCGGCAAGCGACGTCACCCTGCCTAATGACATGGAGGTGCGTTGTGTACGTGCTCCATCTTTGTGCATTAACCATGGACCACGCCTTACCTGTGACCTTGGGCAGTAGTGTACATGTACAGTCAGTGGCAGCTAGCCCGGCGAAAGACGTTGCGACGGCAGTGCTTCTGCAGCCTCAGGGCGCCCCAGGGCCCCATCCCAAGCCTGGCCAGGCCACACGCTTCTGCAGGGCATCCACCACTAAAGCCGAAGCTTGACAACACAAATCGAGCACTAAACGCCCTCTCGTCCTGTTTTGTCTTGTTTTGTCCAGCCCAGCCCAGGCGACAAGGGGGGACCCGCTGATGCAAGCACAACAGACACTGTATAATCGCACGGTATCTACTGTACCCTCCCTCTGCCGGAGAGCGTGACCACACAGCCAAGTACCGGCATGCCACCACACGAGGCGAAGGGGCAATGAAAGCCGTTCTGTCCGTCCGACATTGCACAGTTCGCACCGTCCATGTGCTGGCTCTTCGCCCTCGACAACTGTACGTGTACTGTACCTCGTGGCCATGTGTCCATCGTCTCGTCCAACAAGGGAAAAATCGAACGAGCGTTGAAAGACCTGAGCGATCCAGCCGTTTCTACCCACCGCCACCACCACCACCATTACTACTACCACCACCCTCCCCAACCCACCACCTCACCACCACCACCACCAGCCAGCAAGCTACTTGGTCCCCTGCCGTGAACTTTGCGGCCTCCGAACTGATAGGACGAGCGGCGGAATTCGTCGTGCCACTAGGGCCTAGTCGCATTCTCCCCATCCCCATGTGACCCAAAGTGTGGGCGAGCTTGGGTGAGCATCTGAGTTCTGCTGTTCCATCCACCCACCCTAACCAGACCGCCCTCCGAGACAACGAGACAAGAGCCGTCCTGTGGTCCGGGATTGGCACGATGGGGAGGGGAGGGGAGGGGGATTTGTCGACCGGCCGCGAGTCCTCTCTGCCGAGCCCTATCAATCTCTGGATTGCCGATCACCTGCGCGGCTTGTCTGGACCCGGAATAGCATGGAGGGGTTTGTCTGCTGTCTTGTTGTCTTTTGTCTGCCCGAGATCGCTTGTCGCCCTCCCACACCCCTCCCCAAACGGTTGTGCTGCCGTATCACGATCAGCACGATGTGCAACGAGATGTTCACGAGCTGACACACGGCCTCGCCCACGGAGGGTCGAAATCGACGTCGGACGGAGACCCATGCTTGGCTCTAGCGATACCGGCCCACAGTACAGCATCGAAACGAGCGTCGCTAGCGCTTCGGCGGCCGTGACAGCCTGGGCAAGATTGAACATGGAAATGGAAAGGCAAATGGAAATCTGCCTGCACCTGGGCATTGGCGAAAAAGCAATCAATCGAGATCCACTCGTCCTGGCATTTGGATCCATGTCCGCGCCCCCGTCATGCTGCCTCCACCCCCTAGCTGCCGCCTCAGGGTCTGACCCTTGAACACGCGAGGGACGCCAGGACGACAGGGCGCCAGGGCGCCAGGGCACCGTGTGAACGCTGTTAGGGCGATACGGGGATCACGGAGATTCTCAGGAGCGAGGTCATATTTCGCAGATCATATTCGCATCTCGCTTTCCGGCAGCCCTCACCCCCCCCCAAGCCCTCTGACGGGAAGCAGAAATCCCCAGCGAGATGAAGGGCCGGTTTCCGAATATAACTGACATTGGCCCTTGTCCCGGCCGCCACATCTAGGCCCCCAACCTGTGACACCAAGGAGGAACCAGGAGGAGCGTGGGAAATGTCCCATCTCAAACAATGTCTCCTAGCCTGCCACTAATTATAAGGACCTGGACGGTAAGGTGAAATTATTACGGACCCTTCCGAGCTAACAGACCGCAGAGATGCGCGATGGGCGCCAGGACAGGGCCGAGCCAAGGACTCAATTTCAACAGCTGATCGGCCACGTTCCCACCGCGCCCGACTATTGGACCCTCGTCGCCCTCCCGGGAGCCGCTCTGCCGCTATCACATCGTGAAGCCGAGATTTCAGAGTCATCGGCGACGGTCAGGGATTCGGTTTGATTTTTTTTTTCTTCTGATCGGCCGGCCTACCTGCCTGGCTGCTGCACAGCAACGACCAACCACCACCACCGTCGCCGCCTGCATCTGCGGGTCGGTTCGGTCGGTGGTCGTAATGGTTGGTGGTGGTGGTGGTGGAGGAGGATCCGGATCGTGTTTGGCTGGCTGTTGGCTGGCTGGAATGGTTTCTCCTGTTTCGACGTGGTCTGGTTACCCTGCCGCTGTGGCTCAAGGGTTGACACTGGTGGCGCGTGACGCGCATCGCATCGCATCGCATCGCAGGGCACGGAGCGGAGGTCTGTCTGGTCCCCAGGACAAAGCGCATGAAGCAGAGGGCGATCGAACAAGTCTGCTTGGGCACGTGTTAGCCGGGTCAGGTCAAGAAAGGCCTGACACGGTATACCCAACCTCAGGTAGCCATCTGAAGTCATCATGGACGAGTCTCGAGTCAGCGACACCGACACCGACACCCGTCAACCCAAAACTGGATCTAGAGTCCTGCCCGCCGCAGCACTGGTGCTGGGATGTCCATGGCGCGACATGGTGTTTTTCATGCAGAGATCGCTGCCTCTCGAGTTTTTGGGTCAGGCTGTCCTGCGCTTGTGCCGCGAGGTGGTGCCTTGCGAGCACCTGATGCAAGGAGCCGCCCGGGAAAGGGGCCAACGCCAGCTCATCGTTCCATTGATGCCCCTCCAAACCACCCTCACCACCGTCCGCTTGCCGCCCGAAACTCAACTGGATGTGCCCTGCTCGCACCTGCACCTGCGCCTGCACCTGCACCTTCACCCTCACCTGCACATGCACCGCCCTGTTCTTGTCCAGCCTCGAACAATATTTTAAAATTTTGGGGGGGGGATATTTTTCCCCCAACGCCTCGTTCCCTGTTTCTTGTGACTTGCGGGCGGTGAAGGCAGGCACCATCGACATGGGGCAGGCAGGTAGGCCGTCAGGCAGGCACCAGGATGGTTGGGAAGCCATGAACCACGAACCACAAACCACAAACCACGAACTGCTCCTGCCGCCTGCCACGGATGTGTTGGGAAGGAAGTATCTTCCCTGGGCGGAAAGCCACACGCCCCCCACAATGTCGTAATGTTGTCGACCCCTCCATCCATAGCATTGCGTCTTGCGCGTTCCTCCGCCATCATCCTGATCGCCAGCCTGACCACCGAGTGCCCCTCCTCCTCTATCCACATGCATCGCCAGACAGCCTTGCTGTTGACTGCCCATCATCCACCCCTCACCTCACTACACCGCCCATCAGGCATAGGATGGCATGGCATGGCGACGGCTTCATCTATCGGCAACGTGAGTGGCCAATAACACGTCAACTTTTGCCGCCCTTTGTCCTCGGCCACTTGCCTTGACCACGTCCCGTCTTACGCAGCTGCAGTCTCACGACAGATCTAGACACCTCGACACCCACTCACAATCGCGCGATGGTATGGGGTCCATGAGGCAAGGCCAGACCCGGTCGACGGTTGGACGGACAGTGCCCGCCTCCCACGAAGATGCTCACCAGACGTCTGCGCCGGGCTCTGACTGGTTTTTTCCGCATGGGGTGACGCCAGTCCATTCACCCCCAGCATGATCTCCGATCTCTCCCTCTCCCAGAATGACTCGTGCCCAGCACATGGCATGGAACACCACATCTCGTCATCCCACCCTCCATCTTTCGGGACCCCTCGCGAGCGCAAGCCTTCCGCCATCCATCCCACTGATTGACAACAGGCTCTCGGCCTTCGGATCATTGCCAGTCCCAGCCTGAAAAGGCGGTCATGTGCGCATGAATCCCACGGTCGGCCTCCACTCCGCACCCCGATGCCACCCATTACACGTACCGCACCGTCCACAGCTCTTGGAAGCTCTGCGCCATCGTGATGCCACTTCCACTTCGGTCAACCTTGCCGTTGTCTGCCCATCCGCCGCTTCCGACTCGAATGTCTTACTTGCAACATGCAGCCAGCCCGAATCAGCCGTCGGCCGAGTACACCCGTTATCTCTGACACCCGCCTGGCTCGGAGGGTACGGCCGATCATGCCATCTCGCCTCGGCTGAAGGCTCCCATACCGACCTCAGCCAGCCTCTTTCGGGGTCCAGCAACGTCAGCCGGCATTGGCTGGCCTGGATGCACGCCCTTCCAGCTCACCCACCGTTGGCTGTACCCCCATCGCCCATGGCCTCTGTCGCCAGACCGACCTAGGGCCCGCTTCCCCGGCAGACACCTGCACCTGCAACCGTGCTGGCTCTGGCGATGCATCGCGATGGGGGCAATGAGTGGAGGGAGAACGGGGAAAGGGGTCCAGTGTAAGTGCTCGGTGCGACTTCAACAAGGTGAATGAATCTCCATATCTACATAACCTTAGACACAGTCAATCTGCAGATCCCTCTTGCTGCCTTGTTTGCCACCTTTTGCCTCCAACTTGCTATACTTTGCTTCTGCTGCCGTGTGTCACCATGTTGATGTTTATGTTTCTGCGTCTGTTTTCTTCGTATCGGGCTTGGGTTTCGTGAACGGCGTTATCCCTACATTTGGGCTGTCGTTGTTTCGAATTCGGCTGATCTTTCCATTCATTAACGCGGGAGTGAAGCAGTGATACCTCGGCTTGGCGTTGTCCTTTGATCAGGCACCGAAATGCACTGGCCGTGGAACCTGAAATCATCATGAGACAGGTTCGTCCCATGCCTCAACTCTCGGGGTAGCCGACTCAAGATAGACCCTGACTCGGGAACAGGACCAACGTCGTCATCGGATCTGACGGTGATGCTCGTGAGCCGCAGGATCTACCCTGGACCCCGCAGAACAACTTCGGCACTGGTCCCTTGTCTAGTGAACTCTTCGGAACCCTACCCTTGGACCTCTTCGTCAATGGGCCCGGCTTTGGGGGTGTCTCTTAGACGGAGAAAGAACTCTCATGCGACCACGCACCACGCACATGACGACGATGACTGAACGATAATGCTGGATGCCGTTCGGGGCCGCATCTCTGGCCGTCTCCGGGCCTGTCGACATCTCCGGATCTCCTATGGAACGACGTCTGCCAACGCCTGCTCAGCTTTGACCCGACGAGAGCTTTTAGGCAACAGGGTCGGGATCCTGTTTTCGAGTGTCACCCGCCTACTTTTCGGTAGCTCAGCATACTGGACTGCAGCTGGCATGATGGTTTCCGGGCTCAGGCATCGACGCGCCTTCGATCGGCTTTTTCCACCTTATTGTTGTGTCGACATGTTCCCTCGCGTGAGGAGAGCGATCGAGTATCTTTTTTTCAAACATGCTACCCCTGAAGAGGCTTCGTGGTGGGTTTTAGCTTTTTTTCAACTCTTTCTGGCCCCGGTATTGCAGTATCATGGGCCGAAATCCACGGCAGTGCTCTTGTTGTCGTCTCGATCTGCATCTTTTCAGCCATGAGGTGGATGTTCTTCGTGTTGACTGGCGGCACGCCATCGAGCCTTTTTCTCTCCTCCTTCGTCTTCTTGTACTCATGGCCTTGCATCTGCAGTCTGAGAGATGGGCTCGTGTTTGGTTCAACACCGACGCCCAGAGGGACGGGTGATATCTAGAGTACGCGTTTAGGCATTTCGTGCTTGTCGGCAGAATCATCGAATCGGCGGTGAAGGTGGACAACTGTTGCATGATTGGCTCTGGGCAACCCAGGCGCCGTGCATCTGTGGCGAAGTCTGGTTATTCGATGCTTCAGAACAATATGGATTTGGGGTTATTGGCCATACGATACCAAGTGGTGGCCGAGCATCGCGAAGTGCGAGGGACTGAGTTGAGACGGCCAAGGTGCGACTCGCCCGTGTCGTCCCCAGTGTTTGGTGTTGGATCCTCGCCTGGCTGCCGGCACTTCGGTCAGCCGCCGTTGCTGCTCCGGTAGCTGCCGCGTCTGGATGGGTTGCTGAGCCGGATCAACCCTGCCTACAGCTCTCTTGACTTTCCGAACAATGCTCTCGAGGGAACTTCCATTCTCGCAGTTGTCCACTGTAACCCTCACCATTGGATGGTAGAGACGCTCTTCTGTCTGTCTTGTAGCTGATATTGCATCAATGACTCTCGAGCAACGCCGTTCTGTTGTCCCTGCCGCTGTTTTGTGAATGTGATCTCGCTCACTGCGTACTTATGCTCTGGTGAAGAGTTTCCCAGTAGCTTTCGACTTTCCTGGCCTGTTTAATCCTAGTGCTCTGAAAGATGGGGCTGTGATAGCTCGAGACGAACATTGAATTCCCTAGATATGCCTCCTCGCACGCAAGCTCGTTCAGTCTCTGGTCCTGCGCCCCTCTGAATCACTCCCTCCGAATCACTCAATATCAAGATCCCCTGAGGTCAGGATTGCGGTCTATGAATGCGCTCCTCTTTCCTCACTATTGAGTCTTTCTGTTGAAAGCATCCGGTTCATCTCATGCCGGCCACGGTGCTCTCCTACCCCTGCCTAGGGTCGACACCACAGCAGCCTTGCAAGCAAACAACCGGCTGCCGGATGCACAGTATCAGAGTATTATGTTCACAGACAATAGATTCAACCGGTCGGCACTTGCCTATATGATCTGAATGCTTTTCTGCCGGCAACCCAAATCCTCTCCATTTCAACCCCTTCTCTTTCCTCTGCCCCAACCAAACCTTCTGCCCTCAGCGAAGTCTTCTCAACACCTATCCTCTTTCAACCATACAACCAATGCCGCAGATTGCCTCTCCGATCGTCTACCACTGCAAATCCTATTGCAATTTGATTCCTACGACTCGTATCCCTCTTCAAGGCATCTTCACCTTCCTCCACACTCATTTCCCGCCTTTACGTAGTTCAACATACCTCACCCTCTCCTCCACATAACTTTGCTCTCTTCCTACCCTCCCCGACTCCCATCCTTCCGAGTACCCTTCCTCCAACTCTGATTCGTCTAAACCGACGCCGTCCATCCTCTTTCGCCAACGTACGGAATACGTCGTCCGTTCTTGGTCGCTTCCCCCGCTCCTCATATTGCCCCTGCGTAAGGCAGTTAGAGGGGGTCCTTCGCCACAACATAAACTTCCAGATTCACGAGGCTTACATCTTTCCGACTGTAGCTCTGACCAAGGTAGAGACCCCTTTCCTATTCTGGACCAACAACCAGTCAGTTATCTGATGCCCAAGCCTTCCCTTGGTACCCTATTCGACACCTTCCGGCAAAAGCATAGACCGTCGGCACCGGGACGTTTCCTCATGCCTTCCCTCACCTCTAGAGTCATCAGACATCCTTCTGACTCTAACCTCGCACTTCCTAGCCAACATAAGCTAACCGTCATCACAAACCCTACAGCCTGCGACTTGCTTCCTCACTCCACTTTCGCCATGGTTCTGATCACCACCCAATTCAAGAGGGCCACGGGCTTCTCGCCGAATATTGTGCTCTCCACCCCGACCCAGGCCCAAGCCATTGACGAGAAGAAATTCTTGGAGCGCCAGGCCAGGCTGGTCACCAATGCCATCTTCGGCGACGAGAAGATGGTCGAGTTCACCGGCCAGCCCGCCAAAAAGGACTGGAATATGCTTCGCGACATATGTCGGACCGAGAAGCAGGAGCAGTGTGCGCGAGTTGTGGGTTCTTTCCTTTCCATCATCGGCCGGTATGTGTCTGACATTGTAGATTAACAACACGGCGGCGAGCGAGGTCTCTCGTGAGGCGGAGCGGCTCTTCGCCATCGTCATGGACGATCTGCTGCCGTTCCTCAACTTTACCGACATCCGACTCTTGAGCGCGGTCTCAAGCCACATGAGGACCAGCATCTTCAACATGGTGGTAAGTTGTTCAACATGTCTGCTTGATACGATCCAGTGTTAACGTGCATTCAGCGGGTCTGGGATCTCCGTGACCCTCACAGCATGGGGTTTTGTGACTGGGAGCACGAGGTTCTCGGTGCCATGTTCCTTCCCCTCGCACCACCCCGCATCATGGTCCCGGGCCGCTATCTCATGGTGAATGGGCGTGGACAGTGGTCGACCACTGACGTCTTCTACTACCCTCGAGATCTCTGCCCAGAATGGACTCCTGCCTTCATCGAAGACAACTGGCCAGTTATTGGAGGCAAGAGAATGGCGATCGAGGCAGCCATTCACGCCAGGACCGGCCTTTGGAACAACCTTGGCCTCGACGACGAACCCTCAAGCAATGAATTTGCTGATCATCGGAGCAAGTATGAGACGGCGCTGAATAAGGTCCAGAGTTTCGACGAGAGTGAGAGACGCAGCCAGCGGAGGTACTTTGCCCAGCTTTCCCACCTTTCGGGCATGAGTGAGTTGCCATCTTGATTTGTTTTCGACCTTGAAGCAATGACTGACATGCTAGTAGTTCGTGGTCTCGCCCAGCATGGCAGCTGCATCCGCCATCTCGAGCTGAGCCATATCCCTTACCTCAACGTCAAGCTTACAGCGAACATTGTCGAGCTGCTGCCCAAGCTGGAGTTCTTGACCATCAACGCGTGCGAGCTCATGCACCTCGGGACCCTTATCCCGCTACTCGACTACATCAACTGGATCGGATGCCGTCGCGACGGCGAATTCATCCAGCTCGACTTCTTCTCGAAGGCATGGTTCGGACCCGCCAAGAACCGCCAGAACACTCGGATCCTGACCTGGGGTCCCGTCGAACTCAACACTCGACAAGCCGTCATGTGCACCATGATTACCGCCACCATGAAGGCCGCCGAGATGGGACACGACATCCTTGCGGACGACTCACTCCTCGTGAAGTACCTCGCCCTGGTTCCCATGGACTTCGGACTCATCCACGTGTTCATCCGCGACCTGAAGGCTTATGTTGTCGAACTTCAGGCACGCATTCCCGGGGACCGCACGCGCGCAGATCGTGCAAGGCTCGCCGCCCTCGAGCTGCAGATCCTTGCCGCCTTCACTACTGGTGAACGCCGCCAGCACCCGGCGGAGATGATCATGATCCTCATGCGCCAGCAGTGGCCTTGTTCGAGGTGTGGACACGTGTACGCCTCGCCCTGCTACGAGTGCGGAATGGGAGCCCGCCCTGCCCACCAGCGCGTGTGCTTCCCCTGCCGCCTCACCGAGGCGATCGAGAACGAGGGATACCACCACTGGACCGCAGAGAAGCGGCAGATTGCGAAGACCCTGACGAGTACCGCCGTCGAGCCCGAGTATGTCGCCCCTGTCAGCGGGCAGATCATCGCGCCGATTCTCGAGAACGCTTTCGTCGCGGGCCCGCCGGCAACCCACGGCGTCTGGAATCAGCATTGGTCCATGGACCTGGCGAGCGGCGTGCACCGTGCTCTCCACGAGAACGAGGCCGCCTGGCGCCAGGCCGGCTACGAAGCCCACGTCCTCGACGCGAAGAACCGATTCGCCGAGGCGCTGGGCATGTGTCTGGACCCCCACTACGCCAGCAACCGCGCTGGCGACGAGGCATCTGCTGAGCCCAAGCAGCCTCTCCAACCCTTCCGGGAGCGTATCGATCGTAAGGCGTGGGAGAGCCTCTACGCCTTTAATATCCAGCCTCACAGGGTGAAGCGGGAGATCAAGGAGCGCGAGTCCTGGTGATTGCTGCTCGGCGCAGCGGAGCCACTTGGTCTTTGGGCATGAAGGCCACTCGGTGTCCTTTTTATCACTCTCGGATATCACGCATGACCTCCGTGCGTACATACCTGGGCAGTGGCTTTGCTTCACTTTCTCCCAAGATAGCAGGTATTCCATCGGATCCCTGTCCACAGATATGCCATCACTTGCTGACTAGACAGACCAGACATCAGTTCCCAGCTAGCAGTTACAGCATCGGCAGCCTTGCTTTGTTGGTTGGCGTTGATTCCTGGTTGACGTCTGGTGCTTTGGTAATTTTCTTCGTCATTTCCTTGCGTATTCTTCTTAGGGTTCTTTTTAATTTTAAGCTGGCACGTATGTGCATGGCAATGGCTGGGGTCAACAGGTCAACAGCTGGGGACTGGCGTCAGGTGGACATTCGGAAAAGCACTTCTCTTTTGTTTCTCTCTTCATTCTTCGCCTTCTTCATTTCGAGAACGCACATGCGAGCAAGGCGTCGATGCACGGCTGGACATGGGCCTGGTGGGCGTTACGGTCTCCTCAAGATCGACAGCACGAGCGCAATGGGACGCACGACTAAGGGACATGAGCTCTTTGGTCTGGATAAATACTCGGCATAGATTGGGCACCCGCCGGAGACAGAACCAATGGACACAGGCTTCTTTGACTTTGACGGCCCGAATCTTAATGATGGTCTTCTATGGTGCTGAACTCTTGGAACAATCGGACTGACTTGAAGAGTCTCATTGAAAATGTATTACAGTATGGTACAGTATAGTCTTCTACACGCTTGAAAACCAACAGTGGTATCGATCCTCACGTCGCATCGTCCTCAGCTATCGTCACAACGTCAATCCTCGCCAGGTAGTACAAAACATCACTTCTCCTCGGGCGTGCCCTTTCCATCGGCAGCTGCCTGCCCAGCCGCCGCCTGCCCTGGACCCTCCGCTGAGAGCCCGACGACGTTCCGCAACGTGCCGAACGTCAAGCAGTCGCTGATACGGTTGGCGCCCGAAAAGAGCATGACGAGCCTGTCGACGCCGCAGCCCCAGCCGCCCGTGGGCGGCAGGCCGGCCTCCATGGCCTTGATGTAGCTCTTGTCGAGCGGCGCGGCCTCCATGTCGCTATCGAGCGCGCTCTCCTCCGCGGGGGATCCCTCCTCGCCGGGCGCCTGTCCCGCCATGACGCGGTGCTCGGCGAGCTTGCGGGCCTGAGCGGCGGGGTCGTTCTCCTCCTCGTACATGTTGGCAAGCTCGCGGCCGTCGACGAAGAGCTCGGCGCGTGCCGAGACGAGCTGGCCGGTGCGAGGGCACTGGAAGCTCTTGGCGAGCGGGGACATACAAGCCGGGTGGTGAGTGATGAAGGCCGGGCGGCCGAAGGATTTGGGCTCGAGGTGGACGGCGGCGAGACGGTCGAGGAGCTTGGGGACGGTGGAGGGGATGCTGCCACCGGGGAGGGCCACGCCGGCGAGCTTGAGGACGGCTAGGAGCTCGGGGAGGGCGTCGGGGCCGGTGAGGTTGGGGAAGCGGAAGCCGAGGGCCGCCTCCAGGGAGGGGAGGAACTCGATCTGGAGGAAAGGGGCGGCGAACTTCTCCACGTCGATGCGGGGGAGGGAGGTCAGTTCGTTGGCGATGAGATCGTCGCAGCGGGTGGCGAGGCCGTGGAGGAGGGACTCGGTGATGCGGATGAGGTCGTCGAGGTTGGTGTAGGCGCTGTAGAACTCGCACGTCGTGAACTCAGGGTTATGGGTGGCGTCGATGCCCTCGTTGCGGAAGGAGGGCCCGATCTCGAAGACCTTGTGGAGGCCGCCGATGACGAGACGCTTCAGCCAGAGCTCGGGAGCGACGCGAAGAGAGAGCTCCTTGGAGGGGAACTCGGTGGCTCGGGTAGTGAACGGACGGGCCACGGCGCCGCCGGCGTTCTGAGCGAGAATGGGGGTCTGGACCTCGAGGAATTGGTCGTCGACGAAGTGGTTGCGGATGTGCTGCATGAGGTGGGACTTCAGGCGAATGGTATCGGCGACCTCAGGGTTCACGAGCATGTCGACATGGCGCTTCTGAGACTTGGTCTCGGGGTCGGTGAGAGACTCGGGGATCTGCTCGAGGGCGGGGGACAGGAGTTCGGGGAGGATGTGAGCCTCGAGGATCCGCTCGCCGGTGCCGCTTCGAGCGGGCTTTCCCGTGATGGCTGCGGGTGTTAGAACTGGCAGCTCCTTTTCTACGTTGTTGTCACGGCGGCTTACATATGTGATCACCCCTTTCAATCATGCGGCCAAACAGCTTAAAGGCGTCCAGAGGCATGGGCGGCTTCATGTTCTTAAAGTTGATCATGCCCTGGATGGTCTGCCTGTCGCTCACCATGGTGACGAAGATGAGCTTATTGCCGTGCTTGCGAATCGACTGGATGCGACCTTGTCCCTCATCAGCACAAGCGCCGGCCGAGTCAAGGGCAGATGATAAAAAAGCGTACCGTCAAGCGTCACATATTTGGAAGAGTCAGGCGGATCTTGGTTGAGCCAGTTTTGTCTGAATTTTGCGATGGACACGCGGCCCTCGCGCGACTTGAGCCGCGGATGTGTCTGGCTAAACAGCTCCTTCTCGCCCGCCTCCCCCAGCGTCTTCTGGCGCATTTTCTTGAATTCCGTGTCCCGCTCCTCGATGGCCTCCGCACTTGCGGCGCGCCCCCGGTCGTGGTCATCGCGGAGCAGCCTGCTCGTAAAACTGGATCGTCCGACGTGGAAGGGTCGCACGGCCGCCGGGGCTGCGAGCGCCCGGATCGAGGGTCTACATACCCTCAGGCATTGAACTGAGGTCATCGCGTCTGGGGATCTTGTTAGCTTGCGCGTCGAGGACGGATGGGCAACAAGAAAGTGTGGGAGAGAATTGGGTATCAGATATGTGGGCAGTTATGCATCACGTCACAGCAAGCTGTGTCAGACGCAGCGGTTCTAAGGCATAGCGGATCATCATGAAAAGGGGAGGGGTAGGGTGGTAAAGGAATGTGGGTGTCGGCTTACCATCTGGAGAGGTTGTGATAATGAGGTGTTCATGGATATTGAGGATCCAAAATTTCGTCGTTGCTTTTACAGACGCGAAGTTCTTATCGCGCGCCTTATCGTTGCGATCGGCTAAATCCCGTATCTGGGGTCGTGAGTGTTCTATCGCGCTCTGATAAGATAGAAGCTAAAATCTCGACGGCCTAGAACGACGGCATCCTGAGCTCAAGCCTGGCATCCGCATCACCCCCTGGCATAAACAGTACGAATCAATCGCGCAAGCAACACCGAACCAACACCTAATCACTTACGCAAACCAATCCCCCACCAGTCATCATGTCTTTCCTCGGAATGGGCGGTCGCCCCAAGCCTACCTCGGAGGAGAAGGTCGCCATGGCCGAGTCTGAGATGCGCCTCCTGGCCGACATGCACAACCGGTAAAGCCGTATGCCTGCCATCCATCGCGAATCGCTGCTGACGTTCCCAGCCTCACCAAGGCCTGCCAAACAAAGTGTCTGCCCGACAACCGCGAGGCCGAGCTCAACAAGGGCGAGTCCGTCTGCCTCGACCGCTGTGCCGCCAAGTTCTTCGAGGCGCACATGAAGGCCTCCGAGGTCATGCAGGCCGAGAGCCAGAAGAGGGGTGGAATGGGCGGCGGCATGTTCTAAGGAAGCAAACAATCAAGCAAAACAAGCATGGGGGAAAGCGAGCGGCATGGGAGCGGCGCTTTGTATCAAGTCTACAAGATGGGGCGAGTGTGACGATAATGGGGCCGGGTATGGGACGCGGGTTCATGGGAATATCACCCGGGCATCTCGGACGGAAGCACCTGGAAAGATGCTTCGTGTATAACAATGGGACTGGAAACGGTCTTCCGGAATCAATGTTCAACTCTCAACGTGCGACCTCCGTCTCGTGATGCATGGTTTGATTGGCCGCATTTCTTGGCTACCTCAACCATCGTTCCCAGTTGACGATACATCTCTTTCGACAGCTTCACAATTCAGGCCGTTGGAAGCTCTTCCCCAGGCTGAAGCCCGCCCTCAACACCTCATCCTCGGCGTTGGCGCTGCGTGCGAGGACGACCTCAAACTAACCAGCCTCAGCCTGCCACTTGTTGTGCTTCTGAGACCAGCATGGAAGAGCACACTTGTCAAGATGCAGCCTGACGGTCTGCTTGCCCAGGCTCAAGGCACACCTTGTCAAAGAACTTGGGGCTCCCTGATCGGACGCTGCAGCTTCAACGCAGGGTCAACGACAGACACTTGCACGGGCTCGGCACCAGCCACGCTGCCGTCTTCTGCACATCTACGAAGATCGTCATCCAGTCGTCTGCGCCGGCGATGACCTCGGTAGGACAGATAAGTTTGAAGTATTGGGAGCAAGCTTATGATAGGTCGAAATCTAAGTAAATCTCAGGCTCGGTTAAAACGGTTCCATCATCGCGGTAGCCTATAAAGACGCCGAGTCGTAGCTTGTGTCGAAGTCGGCCTGGGCAAACATTATGAAGGGAGGTGTGGCCCGTAGACACTGGGGAATCCCAGGGTCAATCTTCTGGACGGCTTTGTGTCTCCAAAAGGAACGTCACTAATTCATGGTCTTGGGGCAAGTAACCGAAAGAACTATATGGTCTTCGTTACTCTAGTCACAGCATGGTCTGCTGCCATCTTAGCCCTTTTCCTGAGAAAATTGGGCTAGCCCTGAGGCAGCCCGATACAAGGCCTAGAAAGGGGGGTCGTCGTGTCCAAATTAGAAGTTAGGCAAGAGGCCACTGTGACCGTGAATTATTGTTCCACTCTCACATTGGCGATCAATCAGGATCGTACGGTCGGCCTGCATGTTCGGATGGGATGAACCGTGACAGGCGGTGCGAACGAGGAGCTTCATAAAAGTGTTCTCTTGGGGCCAACCTACCTGGCTTCGAAATCTCTCTCCTACCAGACCACAGCACAGCGCGAACCAGAAACCTACAGGGTTGTCGTCATGTCCGCTCTGAGACAAGTTAAGGTTGGGGTGGCAGAACAGTCAATTGTCGACCTTCGGTTGAGATGCCCACTTGCAATGTGTCGAATTCGCTGTGAGCACCTGGGCATCTATCCAGGCGACGAGAAAGGTCGACTTACCAGAGTAAAGGTCGGTCCGGTCGGAACCTGTCTACAATGACCTCATCACAGTTTGCTTCTTCCCTGCCTAGAAGACCTGCAAGATCCGGAGGCACCTACATTCACGAGCTGTACTGCTCAGAGCGTATCATCCGGAATGCTATTACATCGTGTCATGGAACCAATTGGTGAGCTGCCTTCGTCTATCAACAAGATTAGCATTATTTATATGTAACACGCCCTGGATATTACTCTCTTCCACCAGTTATACGAGTGGCTAATAACTTGAATACAAGTCCTGTTGCGTAAGTTTCACAGAGAAGACAGATACAGACGCCGTAAGAAGGTACACTCAAACCGCCGAGTGAACCGCTGGATCATTCAGTTTGAAATGGATTCCCGTCTGATGCCATTCCCACTCAGGGGCTTTATCAAATCGGGCTACTACAGGCCGTGTATAAGTCATGCCGCAACATGGAACAATCCAGAAAGCTCTCGTGTGGATATCAGATCAATCATTAACTAAGCACTATAAAGCCCAGTGCTCCCAAAACGGAACCGATGATAACGCCCCTTTGCACGACAACATGAGGCCCAACATCGGGCTCGTCTTCCTCCGTCTCGCAGTCATTACCGAAGCATTCCTCGAAGCCCACAAACTCAGAATCGGGCGCATGGGCGCTGGCGCTCTCGAAAGAACGAATGTCCGTCTTGCTGCCCGCCTTGCTTCTCAGCGGCGCCAGGCTGACCTCCATGTTCGCACCGTCGAAGACCATGTAGGTCTTCTTGAGAACCATGTTTCCGATGATCCAGTTTGTCGCGCCCCAATTGCCGTCGTACTTGAAGTTCCTTGTGCTCAGCATGATGGACTGTATGCCGAAAAGGCAGTGCTGGGTGGGCTCTGAGCCGTCTTGCGCTGCCCTCATGACGTGCCACTCCTCGGGCGGCACAATAAGGTCCCGCATGTTCGCGCTGAGTCGGTACCCGCCTTCGCCGCCCAGCTCGAGGCTAAAGCTCCCCTCGATGCTATCGGTCCTGTTACACAGCACGGTTCGGAAGCCGCCAATGTCGTACCTGATGTAGATGCCACCAACGGCCTCATAGATGGGGTTCGCAACATAGTCGGGTAGGTTTGTCAGGGAAAACGTGGGATCGATGGCTGCGTAGAAAGTGCCCCCTTGGCTCGAGTTCACGTATTGGACAGACTTGTCGCTGTCCGGGTCAGTCCGCCAAACAGCCGACACATTCGCAAAGTAGCCAGGCGTGTAGGTAGTCTTGTCGTTGAACTCTTCCTTCGTGAACTTGTCCCGGCCGGCGGAAGCCTGAATGCGCTGGAGGGAGCCTTCATATCGGCTCTTGTCCACGGCATCGAAGATGATGCTCCCGGTGGCATTGTCCTTGTCCGTGGCGAAGATGCTGAAGGCGGGCGAGGTGGTGACGTCCTGGTCAACCATTTGGTTGAGAAGAGAGGTCCTCCTCTCGTCGATGAAACCGCCCGGGTATCCCACGACAGTGCTCAGACCGAAAAACCCAGTGTCCAGCTCTGTTGCGAGGCTGATGCCCAGGCTTGCATTCTTCAACGTGGCACTCCCCACGGTGACCGTGTCTTCCATCATGACACCATCGCCGCGGTCTCCGGCATAGCTGGACACATACCAATCGGTCGAGTTGTACGAAAACGTCGACGATTCTTCGTCGTTGAACGCGCCGCTGCTGCAGTTTCGTACATACTCCGTAAAGTTCGGGTTGCTGCTGGGGAAGCAGAGCTCGGTGTAAAGGACATACGAGTCGCCGTGGCTGAGGCTGAGAACCATGGACTGTGTCTGCGCGGGCGTGCCCACGCCGACCTCCATGGAATATGGGTACCAAGGGATGCTGCCGACGAAGACATCGGACGCATAGGCCTCGCTCTGTAATTCCTCGGCCAGGAACGCGAAAGCCTGCGGCTTCGGTGCGGCAAGCGGGACTTGGATGGAGGCGGCAGCGCCTGCCGCTAGGAGCAGTGGTGCAAAGAAACGAGCGGACGCCATCGTGATGGCTGCGAAAGTAGGGCTGCTTCGGCGAGCTTGGCTTGGAGTCTTGACGTCGATGAGAATGTGCGACTCGAGCGCACCATGCGTGATAAATCTCGGAACCAAAGGAGAACAAAAAGATCCAGGACGTAGGTAGCATCATAAGACTTGATCCTTTAACAATGATTACACGGACGGCACAGCGGCTGGGCTCGGCCTGGCAGCCGGCTTGGCGATCAGGACATTGCTTGTGGAGCTCGGAGTCAATCAATCTCACAGGGCTGGGACTTTGGGGAACCCGGGGTTCTGGGACCCACGAGGAGGCGCCTTGAACCTCAGCGCGGCGTTCATTAATTCGTTAAGTCGGCTTCAACACTAGCTGTTGTCCGATTGGGTCGTACGTCCTTCGGCATGGAAAGTTTCGCACAACACATCGGCTCGCGTCTGCCCCTTTTGACGACTTCCAACTCGCTGTGGAGGAGACCGAGTTGGTTGAGGATTACATTGGCTCGGTGGTCTCTTCCTTATGGAAGAGACTCCAACCAGGGCTGTTTGGGATCAGGGACTCCAAGAGGAAGATACAACAGCCCTGAGACAGACCCTAGTTGGTCGTCAGTAGAAGGACCACGGGAGTTGCACGAGAGGGAGTACACTACCAGGAGAGAGCGCACTAAAAGCATGAATAAAGAGAGTGCCGATTTCCTTAGGTTCAGAACCTGCACTTACTGAGAAATACGCATTTGGTCAGCCTTGACGTCTGGTCACGGAAGGGTAGAGCCAAAGGACCAAACGTGCCCCCCGATGAGTGTCGCCCGCACTGCCGACCAACCCAATAGGTTTGTTTCTGCCGCCTCTGAGATCGGTCGAGCACATCTCAAGCTAACGGACTGCCCTTTCCAGGGAGCGTCGTGCGCGTCCCTGTATGGATCGCGGAGTTGCACATCAAGGCTTCGTTCGAAAGTCTGGACGGTCAAACGGGCCAGGACCCCAGATTGCGGGTTCACTTCCATTACGAGGCTGACACCACCAGGTGATTGCCATCCCGGGCTGGCAGTCACGCGTAAACAGATGTATGATTCGGCATGGTGATTGTGGTGGCGTATCATGTCTGGGAAGCCAAGAATCGCGTAGGCATCTCTGACAACCAGCCTATCCTCCAACTCGACAATCAACCCAGTGTCAGGCCGTCGTCAGCTGCCGGATGGAAACAATTGCCTGATACATTGGGAATTCGGGTAAGCAAGAAGACCAAAGCCGAGTCCATCCGCGGCAGAGTCAACAGGGCTGAGGGCGCGGTGCAGGTGCGACATCCGACACTTGCCAAGAGAAAATCTGGAGTTTGGCGATGATGGTGGCAGAGGACGGAGAGACGGAGAAATATCCCCACTTTTCCCTGTCAAACCCGCAAGCGCACGATAGGCGCACAGTGTGCGTAACTTCGAGAAGCCTCTGTATCCTTTATCAGGTTAGTCCCTCCTCGTGGTTCAACCCGTCAAACCTCATGACGGGAACCGGGCGGTGATTCACCCAAGTACCGAGCCTGATCAGAAATCAGCAACTATTGCGAGTAAGAAAACAAGCCACAATAAAGAAGGGTTCCTCCGCCGGGCGTTGAGAATCCCTGATGACGGGCGAGGCAATAAGCCGCCGTCGTCATGTGCCACACGCGTGCATAGAGCATCTGCCACAGACTAGGAGAATTGATACAGTGAACGAATTAGAGGTGCACGGTACGTCGCAACAGCGGGCCGCGCCCCGCACGTTATTTGCCCCTAACCCCACCTGGACGCCGGCGGTTCGTCGCTGATCCGCGAGAAGCGGTGTTGGCGGTGTCCCCGGCCGGTCCCCTCCCGTTTATAAATCCATGAAGGATCCTTCGCAACATGGCATCTCAGCTTCCTACACCTTCGGCAGCCTCAAGCAGGGTTTGCAGAACACCACAGACTGCTCGGAAACACCATGCCTGCTGCCATCCGGAAAGATGAGTCCAAGGAGTTCCCCTACTGGCAGTTGACTGTCCTGGGTCAGTACCTCTTCTCTACCTTCTCTCTCCGTCTCGTTCGCCCGTGCTGGCCCGCCGGACGCCGCGCCGACCGCGCCGACCAAACCACCTCAGGCCTGCAGTGCAAATTGCTGACATATCCACAGCGTTATGCCGCTTTTCGGAGCCCATCGCCTTCAGCTCCATCTTGTCGTACTCCTATGTCATGACCATCGACCTCCTCGGTGGTACTGAAGAGGACGACAAAGATGCCTCTTTTTACAGCGGTCTTCTCGTCTCAGCCTATGCCGTGGCCGAGGCACTCACCTCCGTCGGCTGGGGCACCCTGTCTGACCACTACGGCCGCAAACCCGTTGTGCTGATCGGTCTGGGAGGCGTCGCCCTCTCCAGTCTCATCTTTGGCTTTGCCCAGAAGTACTGGGTCGCTCTGCTGGCCAGGTTCATCGGCGGTGCCCTGAACGGCAATGTCAGCGTCATGCAGACCATGGTGGCTGAGATGGTGAAGGTCCCAGAACATGAACGTGAGTCTACCAAACTGTGTCACTGAAAAACTTGGATCTGGACATATCAAGCTGACATGCCTCCCCTGTTTAGCCGCAGCATATGCTGTCCAGCCTTTTGTTTGGACTCTGGGTAGCATCGTCGGCGCCGCCTTGGGAGGATTCTTGGCCCAGCCCTCGAAATCCTACCCTGACCTGTTTCCCCAGGATGGCATCTTTGGGAGATATCCGTATCTCCTGCCCAACCTCATGGCCGTGCTGGTCGTCGTTCTGGCCATCATTCAAGGCCTGATTTTCCTGGATGAGACCAACCCTCGCGCCAAGTATCTCGCTGAGCAGAAGAAGCTGAAGCAGCAGAAGAAGAACGGCCACGACCAGCGCACCGAGACAACGCCGCTCCTGCAGGAGAACGCGACAGCCGAGATCATCAAGCGGTCTTCGGTGGATGACGCCAGGCCTTTCTTCGCGGAGGAGAGCCTTCCGGCACCGGGCGGCCAGACTTTCGACCTCAGAAGGGGCTCTTTCGGCACGATGCATTCGATTGAGGTCCCTCGCGAGCGAGATGCTCAGCCCGCAAACGCTCAACCGCAGGAGCCAGAGCTGAGCTACGACGGTCCGGTCTGGACTCGGCCCATCACCATGTTGATCGTCTCTCTGGTCCTCATCTCGTACCACCAAATGGCCGCTGGTGCGCTCCTTCCCATCCATCTGCTCGCCAAACCGACGAAACCCCATGGACAGCTTGACTTGATCGGTGGCTTCGGCTACAGCCTTCCTGACGTCGGCGTTTACCTGATGGTGAATGGTTTCCTGAGTCTCGCCGTCCAGGCGTTCATCTTTCCCCTCTTCGTGAGCAAGGTCGGCGTGTGGCGCTCCTTCATCATCGTCGTAATTCTGTACCCCATCGCCTATCTGTTCATGCCCTTCCTATCCGCTGTCCCCCATCTCACTTCCGCAGGTATCATCAGCTCGCTCCTCCTCCAGGCCTTCTTTGGCATCATCTCCGTGCCGGCCGCGCTCATCCTGCTCAAGGATGCGACCCCCTCGCCCTTGGTGCTGGGCCGCGTGAACGGGCTCGCCATGAGCGCATGCTGCGCCGCGCGGACGGTGTCCCCGCCCATGGTTGGCCTGCTGTACAGCACGGGCGGCTCGGCCGTTGCGTGGTTCAGCTGCGCGGTAGTGGGCGTCTTCGGCGCGCTGCAGCTTTTCTGGATCCCGCAGACAAGCATCCCACGTGTTTCTATTGAACGGCCGACCATTGTTACGAGACATGAAGGCGACGAAGCAGCCGTGCATGATGACGAACCTTAGGCGTTTGGAGACTCCGTGGCGCTTGCAATTCTGCATGTAGGAGTCCTTTCTTTTGATTTCAGGTTTCGATGTTTCGATTTTCGGTTTCTTTTCTGGCGTTTCAGCGACGGCTCAACTCAGTATCCTGCATTAGTAGCTGGCCACGAGGGTTGGGTAAAATGGCATCATAATAGGAGATACGTCATGATGGTTCTTCGAGCACGTTGTCAAGCACATCATACATTGTGAACGTGTGAACGGAGGAACATGAATCGATGGCCGGCGTATCCTTGTCTCTGCAAGTTGTTAGTAGAGTGCGTGCCCATCAAAGTCCGAGGCGTCCGATATCTTGCGACACGAGTCAAAGCCGAGTCTCATTCCGACATGGCGGCCTGTCAGCATGGCATCCCTTGCGCCGTGCTGAAGAGGCAGCCGGGCAAAGCGCCGCCTTCCGCAGAGCCTCGTGGTCAGGAGCACGGATCAGCATACTGCAAGAGGGCCGGGAGTCAAAGTGGTGTTGAGGTGATGGGTGGGTGGCGGAGCCGAAATTCGATGCGTCTGTCGTCACTGCGCAGGGGAGATCCTGCGACACCTGGTCGACTGCCACCCTGCAGCTGGCACCGAGAGGACTATTTCGGCTTATGATCGGCTGGCCTATGGAATTTCAGAGATGTTCGTATGTTGCTGATGTTGTGCTGATGGTGGGTTGCAGGTGGACTTGGCAGAAGATAACCAGTTCATCTCTGTCCTGGTGCATGAAAGAATGACGAAATGTGTGATTGAAGTTGGACCTCGGGGACGATGATCTGGAGCAGTGCCACAAGATGCTATGCTGGCAGGTGCACAGAAGTATGCTCGTCAGGCCTTGTAGGCTGCACAGCCGGGGCGCCATGACAGCGGCAGGGCTTTCTCGTGCGCGACCGAAGAAACCCGTCTTTCAATGTTCCGGTAAACATGTCAAGAGGTGCCCTGATGCAGGCATTTAGAGTGCTGCTGCATTAGACCACAGTCCAGGCTGTCCAGGAACCCCAGAATTGGTGGGCTGTACGAGGCCTCGGGAGGGTCTTGAGATGTCGAGCATGTTAGTGTTCGTGGCAGGTTTGGGTGCTCATTTGGTCCCTGCAGTAACAGAGAGACTAGTGAGGCGGTGCTATTCTTGGGTGCGCAGGCATCTTGGCTGTCCATCGACTAACGATGCACAGCCCTACGGCAGTCATCGGGGGGCTGGGGAGCTGAGGATTGGGACTGGTTCTGACTCTGGTCCTGCTTCGGCTGCAGAGAATGGTGGCATGTCTGAGATGCGGTGTGGTTGTGACGGTGCAGAATTCCTCACACAACTTGGCGATGCAGTAATATCCTGGACTGTTAAGCTGTTTTGGCTGCTCGGATGAAGTTGACCAGACGAAGAGAACGCATCCGTCGCAGCCGTTGACGCGTACCATCCTCTTGGACCGAGTCGAAACGGACATGAAAACTGGGCTCTCCTGATCGAGATATCCACAGGGAAGGAGCATAACGACCCGCACAGACTGGGGGTTTCTGCACCAGCGGCCTGTCAGTGACCCAGAGGTCGTTGAGGGGTGGACGTTCGAGTCGACTCAATCGAGGTCAGCGTGATGAAATGAATACCCAGATGAGTGAATGTCGAGAGATGTCGACGTCCATGGCAACGGGCTCGAATCTCATTCAAGCGAGGCATTAGAAGCGGCAGGTCCCCCGAGCAATACGAGATGTGGAAACGTGGGAGAAGGAAAATTCCCAATTCCCACGGGTCTGGGCGAGCAGCAGCAGCAGCGGTAGCAGCGCAGAAGCAGTACGGGGTGGGCATACCAAGCTGCGGCAGGCTCACCCCACTACCTGTCTGCCTGCCTACCTGCCTACCAACCTGCCTACCTGCCTACCAACAGCACCTACCATCCACCGTCCGCCGTCCACCCTCAATCCACCCACCCCACCCCCCCTGGCCCCTTCCCTCTTCTGGCCCCGGCCCCTCAACCTTTGCCCCTAACGCTGGATTGGCGGCTCGGGCTGGGCTAAAATGCCCCCAAGACCCGCAAAGCCCCAGCCCAGGCCTCCTTCCCGGCTTGTTCTTGCCTCACATCCCTTTTCACCTGCTGGCTGCCACCCACTCACCCACCCACCCACACCACGCACACACTACCCACTGCCAGTCCTGTCCTGTCCTGTGTCCAGTCCTACCTTATCCTGCCTTGCCGCTCCTCGCTCCCCTCCCTCAAAGCCGTGACCCGTCGCAAACCCAAAACCTCGGGCGACTCCTCTCGTGTTTCAGCCGTACGACACAACAACTTCTCATCCTTCCCAGCGACAAACACCAACACCTCATTTTCCTTTCATCGACGACGCCTCTCAGATTCACTCGACGGCATCCCGACGACACAGTATCCATCATCTCCACACAGCAAAGGCTGACGCCACCCACCATACGCTCGCTTTTCCTGTTCATCGCTATCATCTCTTGATCGACTCGCCAATTGCCCGCCCGCCATTCCATTCCACAGCCCAACCCCGACCGGGCAACAAACCCTTCTATCCCGTCACGACTCCTGCGAGGAGTCGTTCACTACCGCCACCGTGGCTCAGAGGCTAGACTCCCGTCACTCGCTGCTCGGGAGCGACCCAACCCACGCTGGTTACGAGCAACAGTTTGACCAGCCCCAGTACGACCAGCACTTCCAGCCATCGTCCTACCAACAGTCATCCTTTGCCGCCCAGCAGCCGTCCTACGCCCAGCAGCAACCTGCCTACAAGTCGACCATGCCTGTCGCTCCCGTCCCGCCTCCTCAACAGGAAGCCGCCTACAACCAAGATTTCAACAACCAAGGCTACGCTTATCGTGAAGGACTCGCACCCTCCACAATGAACGGCTCCAGCCCCAAGAGCACCAAGGCTGGCTGGTTTTCCTTCATGAGGTCCAAGTGGCCCCGTGCCTTCTTCATCGTCACATTGCTCCAGGCTGGCATCTGCTTGGTTTTCGAGGCGTATGCATCCTTCCCCATCGTGCCTCTTGATCCCTCCCGCTGACAATGTTCCGCAGCTACGTCTTCGCGACCTTTCAATTCAGCCTGACAGACAACGACAGCCCAGCGACCAAATCGCAGCGCAGCACCATCCCGACGTTCCTCGCCCTCTTCATCTTCGGTTTCCTGTACGAAATCGCCATCACGTGGGATGCTCTCCGTGCCAAGAACACCATTCAGGTTATCGGCGTCTGCATTGCCAACCTCGCCCTCATGGTCTACACGGCCATCCAGATCGAGCAGATTCAGATTGCCGTCGAGGAGTTGCGTCTCGGCGGTGCACTGAGGGTTGGCCATGAAGGTGTGTGGGAGGACATCAGGCCCTACCTCGTTGCCATTCCCTGCATCTTCTCGCTCGGCACCATCCTCATGAGCCTTGTCGCTTGGAAGCTGTACCAGGTTTTCGCCTGGGATATCCTGAAGACGATCGGCGCCGATTACCGCATGAAGCAGCGCTTCCTCTACTACCAGATCTACATCGCCCTCCTGAAGTTCGACTTCTTCTTCTTCCTCGGCTTCACCGTCCAGTTCCTCGTCATCGTCGGCGATGTTGAAATCGTTGAGAAGGCTCTCACCGCCGCTGCCATTCCCGTCACCATCGCGATCCTGGTCAGCGCCGCCTACTTCACCCGCCGCGAGAACAAGACGGGCATGGTCGTCGTCATCGTCCTTTACTTCGGCGCCCTTAGCTACTTCGTCTTCAAGCTCGTCCGCATCTACCAACCCGGCTACAGCCAGTTCTACATCAACGTTCGCAAGTCTCTGACTGCTTTCACCGTCATCACCATCCTCCTCATCATCCTGACCATCGCCAACGCCGTCATCTGCATGACCAACTTTGGCGCCGGCCTCAAGGCTCACCTGCTGAAGTCTCGTGATGCCGAGAAGGCCGCGGACCTCAACTCGGTCAGCATGCAGGACGTCAAGCCCCAGATGGCCAGCAGGATGACCATCGACTAGGAGAGCAAACCACTTTCCAGTCCTGTGCGATCGACGGATGCGCAGTCAGACTTGCACAAACAAATCAAAAACAGACCGTATAAAGAAACGATTTAACGAAACACCCACCCCTACTCGCCCTGAGCCTGAGGCTCAAGGCGGGAGGGTTGCAGCGTGGCCACATAGAGCTGCGCACTCGACCCAGCCTGATTGTCACCTTGAGATTCCCCACCATCATCTACCAGATCGATGATCTATTTGTCACCCCTTTTTCCTTTTTCTTCTCTTGCAGCTCGGCATTTCTCTTTGTTCACACCAAGTCATGGTCGGCGTTGACAGCGCCTCACATCACACATTCCCTTGTCTCTGAAGCCTGGGAGTGGGATAGGAGGACGGCGTTCCGGATCGATATTGGATTTTCACTTCTGACTGTAGTGTGCGCGCGTTACAGCTAGGATTACAGAATTGGAAATCACGGGATCCACGTATCCCTTTGTTCATGATGTGTCTCGGGCGCTTTTGTGATGTGATTGATGCGTGGCTGACTGAATCCGGGGCTTCTGTTGTCTTACTTACACTTGAGGCTGATGGAGCTGACCAGCTAGCTTCGGCTTCTCCCGTTGAGCTGCTGGTGGACTGCTGGTGAGCTGGCCATCACCATGAGAGCATGCTGATGATGATGATGAGTGACTTCAGAACTGGAGAAGAAACTGGAATCAAGATGACACGATGTGGAATGGAATGTGATGAAGACTGATTAAACTATTGTAGAGGCCTGCTACCTTCATAAGAGTGTATCGCCCGCTGGTGCTAGGGTACTGGCCTACTACACTGGGCTGTCTAGCTGGCTCTGCTACTGCCGTTGTGTCCTCGTCCCTCTAACCTTAGATATGCCCCGAGTCCAACCCTCAACCGACAAATCGTATCTGCGTCCGCTTCCATCATCCGCATCAATGTCTCCCTTTGGGCGTGTTTGATGAGTTTCGGCAAAGATATCCGTCTACTCACTTTGATCAACCCGTGGCTGGCCATCCTGTGCTGGGCTCGGGGTAGTGCGTAGAATGTCGGGTATCACGACAGTGCGTGGGTTCTCAGACCCGCCTGAAGTGAACCCTTCTAAAATCCGTTCAAGATCGGAAAGACCTTCGTCCGGCCCATCAAGAGGACGCGAGGGCAGGCCCGGTTCGCTCGGCATCCAAACATCCCCAGCCGAGGGGCCGTCCGGCACGGCGACCCGCGTGCCATTGTAGGTCTGCTCGGAAGACGGGGGCAGAGCCCGGCGCCTCAGCCAAATGTGGGACATCGGGCTGACGCCGCGCACCAGGGGGGGAGGCGAGTGAGCGCGCTCGGGGGACCCCGCGCCGAACGGCGTCCATCCCAGGTCCGCCTCCATCGCGGCGCGCTCGCGCTCAATCTCTCTCAAGGGGCGCACCCACCCGAGGGGTCCGTCCAGGCCCACGGTCAGCGCCTCTCTAATCTCTGTGGGTATCAGCTCCCTGCGTCCCTCGGGAAGCGGTCTGGGGGCTCCATCTGGCGGCTCGACGTAAAGACCATCTTCCTAGAGCGAGATCCTGCGCGCGTCGCGAATGTGGCCCTCGTTGGGGCAGTAGGGGCACTTGAAGCGCGAGCCCTTGGCCAGGCGGTGGAGGCTCTCTTTGCAGATGACGTGGCCGCACGGGAGGAGCATCGGCGGGTTCTCTTCGGTGCTCTGCTCCTTGGAGACTGGGCAGACGAAGATCGGGTGGTATACCATGGAGCGTGGGAGAGGTGTCTCGAAGGCTAGTTCGTTCTCCGTCGTCCACTCTGTGCGGCTGGCCATGACGAAGCTAGTGTACTTGAGCAGCTGAGGGAGGGCGATGGAGCCAGCCGTCGCGGCGAGGTACAAGGGGGACTCGGCAGAAAGCCCGAGGAGAGAGCAGAACTCCCTGGTGAAAGATGTCGCAACGTCGTCAAAAATTGTGTTGGACGGCGCGAAGAGGGAAGCGTAAGGCGACGACGCCAGATTAGGTGCATAGAGGAGGGCGCATGTCAGTCGCTGGACCTCTGGCCGGTGACGGCTCTGGAAGCGGGCAAAGTGGTCTTGGGCGTATGCCAGCGCGCCATTGCGGCCGTTCTTATTGTCATCGGGAAGTCCATTCACCTCTGGGCCTTTGAATAGCCAGAGGAACTGGAGCTTCGTGAGCTCGAACTCCAAGTTGGAGCCGCGTGCCTCGAGCTCGGCGCTGTTCTGGTGTGCCCAGTTTATGGCAGGGACGAGGTTCCGACTCTTCAGCTCGTTGAGGATGCTGTACATGTTGGCGAACTTGTCTTGAAGCTCCTGGGATTGCAGGGAATGGATATCTGGAGCGGCGTGTGTGGCAGATGCGGGCGACCTCGGCAGCGGACGGTCGTGGGACTCGCGGAGGAAGGTCGAAGCAACGCTGAACTGGCCTTCTCGGAGCATGTGCATAGCAATGGCTCGGTTGATCAGCTCTGGGTGCGTCGCCATTGCGTCGTGCTCGGTGGGTAGCTGTCGAAGCGGGAAGTTCTACATTTAACGAGTTAGGATGTGTCTCGTGATCGAAGCCCAGGAGGGTGTCTGTCCAACTTGCCTTGTCCAGCGACTTGCCAAAGACCTTCTGGCCCTTGGAAACCTCCTTCAGATCGTTATTTATGGCGTCGAACCGGGCGTTGATCGGGTTCTGGAGCTTCGTCATCGTCAAGCTGGCGCGATGCGGATCGGTAGCTGTCTGGAGGTGAGCACACGACCACGGCGGGGTTCAAAGGTGGTAGACAAACCTCCGGCAACCTGCTCCCGAGCTTGGATGAGCATTTCAAGCAGCTTATCCGCATCTTCAACAGCCGAGTATAATGAGGCCTTCTTGAACCGAGCCAGGTCGGTTTGGAGGGCCGACATGGGAGTGGGTTCGGCCATGGTGGAGGTGAAACGGTCGTGGTAGTTGAGGGTAGGCTGGGGTTCGAGACGTTGTATTGGAGTAGGAGTTTGAGGATTCGCCGGCTATGGGAGTTCGAGCATGTTTCCCCAGACACTGTCTCCTAAGGAAGCAGGCAGCGCAAGGTTGGACCAGGAAGCAGTGAGGTCGGCATGGGATTTGACGGAAGGTTCAAGATCAGAGGGGAGGAGGAGGAGGTCGCTTTGCCGGTTAGAGCGATAGTCGTTATCGGGCATTCTGACGTCGGCTGTGCTGACATAACCCACTCACGTGGGAGATCCAGGTCCACATTGGCGGTTGGATTGACTTGGGGGCAGCAGAACATGTAGAGCAAGACACTGATCACAGATATTGATTGGTACACACATGTTGTTCACCCCAAGAAGGCAAGCCGTGATATCTTAATTCATATGAACTAGTAATACACCCGTGTTGTACATCTTCTACCTATCTCACTAAGTCTGGCATCATCCACATCCAGGCGAGAAGGGGGGCGGGCGTCATTCACACTTGGGACCATGTGCAACACAAACAGCTGATGAAAGTCTGCCATGAAGCTGATGCAAGTTGTGGCGGTCTATGAAAGCCAGATGTGATGCGAAATGCGGATGCAGTTCCCTCAACCAGGCAGCCACAAGCAGAGAAAAAGACTCAAATCACCACGAAACATCCTGTCCCAAACACCAATTATGACGCGCGCCCCTTTCCCCCCTTCGTCTGCGAATGTATGCTGCTGCTGCTGCTGCGAGGAGAAACAGGCCGGACCAAACCAGATCAGAGACCAACCCGCGAGTTTCCTGCGTATATACAGCGCGCCGACCGTCTAAGTTCTATCAAGCTTCCGCCTCAGGTTGCGGTCACGCTTCTGGAGCTTCTTGTACTTCTTCTTCTTCATCTTGAGCTTGCGCTGGCGCTTGACGCTGATGGCGTGCATCGTGTCGGTGGTGCCCTGCGCCTCGTCGAAGAGCATCTGGCGCCTGGCCATGCGCTCGAGGAAGCTGCGCGGCGCGCCGTTCTGGACGATGCGCGGGCTGTGGGCGAGGACGCGGACCTGGCCGTCGGCGTCGGTCGACTCCTCGATGGTGAAGAGGGCCTTGTAGACGCGGTGCTGCGGCGTGTCGTCGAGGAGCTCCTCGGCGGCAGCCTCGACCTGGGCCTCGCTGGCGGCGGCGCTCTGCGGCTGGGGCAGGGGAGGGGGCCGGAAGGGGACGAACTGGCCGGCCATGGAGTTGAGCTGGACGTAGACGCTGGACTCGGAGCCGTCGTGGTGCTGGACGTCGATCTTTCGCACGGGGTCGCCGTTCGCATCGGGTTCGGGCTGGTCGGCGATGGTCATCTTGGCCATCGCGCCGTCGAGCTCTTCGGCCGTCCTCGACAGAGTCGTGATGACCTCGCCCACGTTATTCGACCTGGTGCGAGTGTTGAAGATGGAGGCAAAGGCATCCTCAGTGATCGACTTGGGCAGGCTGTGGGTGACGGATATCGGGCGGTGGAGAGAGAAGAAGGTCGACAGGCCGAGAGCTGTGTGCCGCAAGTCAGTACAGAGGTCCCCCTTTCCCCCCAAATATCTCCTTCCGGACCATCGAAACATACCTTCTTGAGACAGATGTTGCGTGCTGGGGACGCTTGGCAGCTTTTGTGAAGCGTTGCGGTCGGCGCCGTCTTTGCTCTTTCGTTTCCGCTTCTCGCCGCCGGCCTTGGCGTCACCAGACCGCGACGAGGCAGAGGCGGGCACGGCAGACTGGCCGGGGATGTCCTTAGGCCCGTTATCGGAGCTGGAGGGTTTCGAGGAGGACCATCGTCGCTGGTGGCGGATGGTTCGCGCGATTCCCACGGTGGCAGCGGCTCTCGGGGCGGAAGCGCTCAGGGACGAGACGAGGGGTGTGGGCGGGACGGAGGCCACGCGGCGCACCGTAGAGGGCAACATGATGTGTTTGCCGCCAGGTACGCACGTCGAGAGGCGGACGAGGGCGATCTTGGGGGGGAGGAGAGAGGAGGGGGCGAGGCTGGTGATGCACTCGTTGTGACGATGGAGGTTGCCGCTGGTCAAAGGCCCGGATTTGGCCGCAGGGAAAAGATGCAAGACTTGGGGGCTCCACTTCGCCTGAGGCATCCACGAATGGGCTGTTGGGGGTACTTAGGGAAGGTACCTGGCCGATGTACCGACGACGAACCGAATGATGAACAAAAAGCACTTGGTCCGAATCTCTCAATGTTCTTTGGTTTGATAATTGATCCCGTTCGCAGTCGGGATTCGACTCTCTTTTTGTTCTGTGTTCCCTGCTCTGGTGACTCAGTAAGGCGGAGGCTGTCCGTCTCATCATGCGCCCAGCCTCATCTCGTGATGGCGCCTCGCCTCACCTCCACCTCCACCTCCGATTTAGCTCACCAATAGCCACCCTCACCGCCAGATAGATAGCAGATCGGAACTGGATTCCCCAGTATTCGGCATTTCCCCTCCTGATGTGCCCTCCTCACCGATAGCCGGCGCCCTCATCCATCGAGCGAGAACCCGACGTCGCCCGCCTCCTGGCCCATCTGAACCAGGGTCTCTCTCATGCGCTCCGCCCGCTTCTTCTCCTTCTCGCCGAGAGCGCTGAGGTCGACCCGGTCAACCCAGTCCTTCAGTCCATGCTGCAGCACATTCCTCGCCCGGAGCGAGCTGCCCTTGACGTGCCCGGCACTCCCGTGCAGCGTCATGCGCTCCCTGCTCGACTTGTAGGCCCCGCGATGCAGGATGTTGTTGTTGTAGAAGACGACGTCGCCCGCCTGGAGCTTGACCAGCAGCTGGTCCGGCATGTCCTTCTCAAAGGGATCCGCGGCCCTCTCCGCGTCGGTCCTCGCGCGCCGGTGGGACCCCGGGACCACGATGAGGCTCTCATCATCGTAGAGCGCCATGTTCCACTGCGCTGAGAAGGCCGGTTGATTGAGCCGCGCGAGCTCCTCTTCCGCGGTGGCTGTGGCTGCAATGTCGTCGCGGTGCCAGCGCAGCTCAAAGTCGCTGTCCGGTCGGACCAGGAGGTTGAACAGCTCCATGACGAGATCCTCGTCGGAGCACTGAAGAAGCTCCTTGGTGGGCTCGATGACGGCGTCAGAGAAGTACGTCTTGACGTAGACGGCACTGTTGGGTAGATCCGGGTGCATCATCCCCTGCACGCCCCAGATGCCCTCGGCGGGCAGCCGGTCCGGGCTTGACTTGGGCCACGGGGGGAACTGCTTCGGCAGTGTGCGGACGTGAGGCCATTCGCCGGCGCGGGCGAGGGCCGTCGTATCCTGAGTGGCCTGGCGGAGTTCGGCGAGCTCATCGGGCGATAGCGCCGAGGGAACCACGACGAATCCGTCGCGGTTGAGGTGGTCGAGCAGACTGAGGGATGCCATGGTCGTGGGTACAATATACAAACTGATGATTACAAGCGGAAGGGAGACGGCACTCTATCGAGCTGTAACACGATGACTTCTTCAAGTCTACGTAGGACGAGCGAGGGGGAGAGCTACCCCTCGCCATGCCGTCCTATCACTCGGCTTGGCCCATCTCCAAAGCCCATGTGGAGCGCTACGTTCGGTCTGTCAGAAGCGCGGGGACGTAATAACCGAAAATGGAATGGGAAATTATCGCATAAGGAATCCATGTGCCTGAAGGATATCCCACTAAGGTAAGGTGAGAGATAAGCGGGTTCTCATCGATATGCCTTTAACGGGTGTGTCCTTTTGATGTGCCCATGATATGGGAGTTTCCCATGTAACCAGGAAAAGGATGACTCTGGTAATTTTATGGAGGCTTCTGCATCAGTTTGAGAAATCGAGATCACTTGCAAGCGGCATGTACACGAAGAAAGATTTCACAAGCTCATTCACTGCGCCGTACTGGGCTCAACAAGACAGACAACAATACAGACAACAAGAAGGCGGGCAAAAGTGTAATGATTGACACGGGTGACTAGCCCGCAATATGTACAAAATCTATTTGGTCTATTCTATGCAACGCTATGGTAACGAACGAATGTGCAAGGCTTATTTGATTTAGAAGATGCTCTCCAGAAGGTAGGCGATGCCCTCCTTCCTGTACTCGTCAACCTCGGTGTAGCGGAGGTTGTCACGGTTGGTGTCGAACACCAGGTTCTTGGGGCTCGAACCGGTGTACGTGGGCCACGCGACCGAGTCGACGTTGGGGTTGCTGCCGTGGATGAACGACACCCACATCCTGCTCATGAGGTCGGCGAGCTCGACGTAGGTCTCGGGCATGCCGGCGAAGGGGTTGGAGGCGGCGGGGTACCCGCGGCCGGCAACGTTGTTGAAGACGAAGGGGACCTCCTGGAAGTGGGTGGCTCCGTAGATGGGGGCGGGCAGGCCGTTGACAATGACGTTCCACAGGTAGGAGTAGACGGGAAGGCCGGCGGCAGAGTAGGTCTCGGCAAGGAGCCTGCGTCCGGCGTGCTGCTGGTAGTCACCTGCGAAGGCAGCGGCGCGCTTGAACATGGTGCCGAAGGGAGTCGCAGGGGGGCGACCCTCGTAGAAGGCCGGGATGCCGACGGTGGGGTCGTCGGGGTAGAGGGTCGAGACGGCGGCGGACTGAGTGGAGCTGAGGCCGAGGCTGGTGAGCCACGACTGCCAGGCAGCCTCAGTGCTGATGCCGGACCTGGCGTAGGCGGTGCCCTCGTCGAAGTTGTTACCGGTGAGGAGGGGAACGTGGGCGAACTTGCCCTGCTTCAGGAGCGTGGAGGCCTGGGCGGTGATGAAGTCACCATCGACAACGGCGCTGAGGCTCGGGGCGGCGACGCTCAGGGGGTCGCTGCCGCTGAAGATGCTGTTCAGAGTCTGCCAGGGGAGGGCCCTGAGGCACGCCAGGCGGTCAGCGGAGGAGGAGCACCCGGTCTTGGCGACGAGGGCATCGAAGTACGGCTGCCAATCGGCGGCGTTCTTGAACACGGCGGAGGGGGCGCCGCTCTGGAGGATGGCGCCGCGGAAGAGACCGTCGTGCTTGCCGTCGTAAGCGATGAGCTGCATGCCCAGGGAACGGGCGCCGGCAGACTCGCCCCAGATGGTGACCTTGTCGGGGCTACCGCCGAAGGCGGCGATGTTGCTGTTGAGCCACTTCAGGGCGACGCGCTGGTCCTTGAAGCCGGTGTTGCCAGCGTTGGCACTGTCCAGCTCCTCGCTGAAGAGGAAACCCCACAGCGACAGACGGTAGTTGATGGAGACGGCAACCATGGGCTTGCCCTCCTTGACGGACTGGTCCACGATCTCAGTGAGGTTGTACCTCGGATCACGGGAACCACCCTGGACATAGCTCTGAGGGGCGTGTTAGTCTAGCTCAAGATGAGAGGGAGGGAGAGGGGGAGAACATACGCCGCCGTGAACCCAGACACCGACAGGAAGCTTGTCACCAGCCTTGACACCCTTGGGGCGGACGACGTTGAGGGTCAGGCAGTCCTCGTTGACGGGGCTGCCAAGGTTGCTGGTGTCGGAGCCGTATCCGATGCACATCCAGCCGTACTCGGTCGCGTTCCGGACGCCGCTGAAGGTGGCCTCCAGGGGCTTGGGAGAAGCGAACCGGAGCGAGCCGACGGGAGGCTGTGCGTAAGGGACACCGAGGAAGTAGTCCTGGCCGGCAGCGTCGTTGTGAACGCCGACGTACGCACCCTGCTTGGTATGCGCGGTCGGAACGCAGGCCGGAGCAGGGGCGGCCATGGCCAGACCCGAGAGGGCGGCCAAGACAAGGGTAGCCACGTGCGAAGGCATCTTGAGGGACCTGTGAAAAGGACGGACGTGATGTGTCTTGCAGGAAGGGGGGAGCAGATCTCAGGTGTCGAGAAGAGCTGACCTCGTGGCTAAAGAGCGCGATGCCGATCACCTCGCGTCTTATTAAAAAGACGGCGAGGTCAAGCTTCTAGAGTCTCCGCATCGGGGCATGACGCGAAAGGCAATAGATTGCGTACCGCAGGCCATGCTTGAATGCGTGCCGGCAGTAGAAATTTCCGTGGATAGTCCGAAGGCGAAGCCGCGCCGTTGTCCCCCGGTGGCAGCGGCGTGTCTTCCTGCATTGGGAAGCATCAGGCCGGTATATCGTATTGGACAGGCGAGGAACAAAGAAGAATCTTGGCCAACTGCCCAGTGGATGCCGATGGAGTTTTCAGGGATCATAGACCAGGCATGGGTGATTGCCGACATGGGGGGTGGGGAGGGGGGAAGGGTAGTGTGGTGTTGAGGGAAGGCCGGAGGCGACGGGGAAGTGGATGGGGGGGGCAAATAGTTGGCTGCAACTGGCAAGCCACTGTACGAAGGTGACAGTGAAGACCACATCTACTCCAAGTCACATGATGCAGGCCTTGGGGCGCGGGGCGCAGGGCCCTTCGTAGGGGGACCCTTGGGGGGCTCTAGGGCGCCCATCCCGCTGTAGCTTATGCCAACAGGTCAGAAGTGCTCCCCGACCCCCTAACGGCCGGGCTCCACTTGCCTTGGACGGCCGGACGGTGATGTCTTCACCTAGCGCAAGGCGAACACGACTCGTTCCATGGAATGCGTTGCCGGATTTCCTGTTAGTCTTACCCTGGCCTGACCTGAACGATGCCTGACAGGCTCGACAGACTCAGCAAGCGCATGAGCATGACTCGCAAATGGCGCCGACAAACAGTCAGGTATTGAGCCAATTGACAGCATGATGTAACTCTACGCACTCGCGTGGCAAAGGCTCGTCATGCCCCCTGACCAACCTCGCTGAGGAATGTCTCGCACATGTTGCTGCAGGATCGCAGTGAAAGGACCAGGAAACCGGTAGCAACCTGGGTCGTATGGTGTGTTCCCCTCCTCGCAAGAGAACCAGCCTTGCCAGACAAATCACACCCTACCGAACCTTGTTGACACCTAAAACACTAGAAGTCCCGTAAGCTACTGGGCCCCTGAGCTAATGCGCATACTGACTCGGTTGACTTACGCTATCGAACGACTACCACCCAACGACAACGCCAGAGGCGAACGAATCCTTCGGCGAGGCTTGGTTCCCGCGAGGCTTAGGGCACTTCTGCGTAGCTCACGGAGGCTTCCGCGGACCCGATGGCTGAAGAGACAAGATGCGGGATGCCTCTTGCCCGCGCCAGGTAATCAAAAGCCACTCGGCAGGCAACTAGACTATTGCCCGGTGGGTGGAAAGCGCCGTTACGAGTCGAACGAAGATGGAAGCAGCAGGACATGGCGAACAGACGGAGGGGCTCGTCCCTCACATGGAGATCGGCACAAATGACACCAGTTCCAGTTAGAAGAGGCCCGTACGAAGTGTGATGAGACGGGGCCAAACAAGTTCGAAGAGAGCTGAAGCTTCTCCGTGGGCAAAGGTGGTGGGCACCGTGGAAGCGAGGGGATCCCCCCGTTGCCCCTAACTTTAGGGCGGTGATCATGCCCCAAAAGCTTCTGGACCACATCAGATGGTCTGACGCACCTCATCATACTTGGTAAACCTTGTGATGCGCGGGACGATACAAGCCGAGGAGGTGGAGGTCACCACCACACAGACCGGGATCTGGGGGAAGGTCCCCTGGTGTGTTAAATTCATCAGCAATCCCCACAAGATCCCATGCCTACACTGCGTCCACCAGGTCTTGTCACCCCGACGTCTTCATCACCGGTCTCCAGTTCTCTCCGTGTTTCCTATTCGCATCCGCATGTACCGAGTACACAGCTATGGCGGATGAAAGAGGCACTCGCCTCCTCGCCGCGTGCTGGTCTATGGCCGCCGCGGCCGGCCTCTTGCTCTTCCTGCGTCTATACTGCAAGGTATGGCGAGGACGAGGTTTGTGGTGGGATGACCACCTGTTAATAGCATCCTGGGTACGTTGCATTTCCCTGGCACTGAAGATCACGGATCTCGGAAAGAACAGTTGCCCTGTGCTCTCAAAGACTCCATGGCTCATGCGTTGTGTTATGTCCTGCAGGTATCACTGGCGATCGCCGTGTCTATCAACACGTACATCGTCACCCTGGGATTCGGTAGCCATGTCTGGACCATCAGCGAGGAGAACCTCAGGACCATCAACCTCAACACCATCATGGTGGCGACATTCGGCATCTTAGCCACGACGCTGAGCAAAACGTCTTTCGCCGTCACCCTCTATCGAATCTCCACCCAGCAGTGGATGAAGTGGCTTCTCATCTTCATCATCGTGACCATCAACATCTCGATGAACCTTGTGTGGATTTTCGGACTGGCAAAGTGCTCGCCTCTTGCCAAGGTTTTCGACAAGAATGTTCCCGGAACCTGCTGGGACAGGACCAAACTCCTCCGATTCCAACTCTTTGCTGCCTGTAAGTGGCGAGATTACGCTTCCTGTTGAACTGGTTACTCGGACCCTGGAGACTAATGTGTGGGAAAATAGACTACTCTGCGGCCTTGGATTTCGTACTGGCCTTCCTCCCCTGGCAGATCATCATGGGCATGTCCATGCGTCGCCGTGAGAGACTCGGTGTCGCCGTAGCAATGAGCCTGGGTGCCATGTATGACGTTCGCCCCCTATGGACTCGCCGTCCGTGTTGCTGACGTTTTTCTTTCTAGTGCTGGAATCACCGCTATCGTTAAGGCGGTGCTCGTCGTCAACATGACCAGCACTGACTTCACCTTTGATCGTGTCGACCTCACTATCTGGACCCTGACGGAACCAGCCGCCTCCATCATGGCCGTGTCCATCCCCGTCCTGTTAGTCAACTTCCTTTGCCCCATTGCTCGCTGTCGACCGTGTTTGCTAATGCCGCCAAAATAGGAGGATGTTGTACCACGAAATCAAGTCCAGCCACGCCAGGTCCAAGTACAACCGAAGCAATCCGTACGGAGGGCAGACGGGAGCCGGCGGTACGTCTGCGGACCAAAAGCGATCCACCCGCCAACCGCACAGCAAATACGGCCAGAACTCGGTCGTCATCATGTCCAACATCGCGTGGGAGGATTCACAGGAGGCTCTCAGGGATCCCGAGGCCAGTGCTCGCTCTCCGAGCCACAGCGGTGTGCTCAAGACGGAGGAGGTGAGGGTTGAGCACGAGAGGCTGAGCACTGTCGGCGACGAGGACTCAATAGAGCTCAAGCCCTATAGCGTAAGCTCGAGTTTGAGGAAGGAGAGCAACACCAGCAACACCGGTAATGCCCATGTATTGTAAAGTAGATAGCCTGATACCACCGATATATAGTTAATCACCTGCCAAGGTATTCCGCATGCCAGAAGCTTTCAGTCCGATTACACCAGGTCGAATCATACTCCACTATCAAAATAGGCAAAAGATAGGTTAGAGGTACCAATTATAGAGCTCGCTGCGGGTATGACAGGCCTGCACGTTCAGTACCAAAAACCCAATCATCCGGAGCTTGTCCTCCTAAGGAGGAGGAGAGCAAAAGCAAAAGATGATGAGGACGAGACTCGAACTCGCGCGGGTTGCCCCACCAGGAAATCTAGTTAAGGTAGACCTTAACCTGGCGCCATAACCAACTCGGCCACCTCACCGTTGGTTGTTGAGGGATTAAGAGACTGCTTGCACTATGACCAGCGGAATGACGGGAGTGGGTCCTTTTGCCTTTGGCCTTGCAGCTGTGTTACCTTCTAGAAGGTCACTCCTCCTCAAAAAGGAGGTAGTATTTGCGACATCATTCAGCCGCTTGTCAACCTATTCTCTATTATAGGTAGCACTACTGTCATCCGGATATGCTACGGACAGTTAGACGTTTGGCCGAACGGTGTGGACCCCCAAGCCCCCAACTGTACTTGAAGTCTCGATTCGCTGCTGAACGAGAATAGATATCAAAGCCGTCAGACCTCCTCGCCTCCTGGGTATGACCCACTGCCGCTACCTTTTTGGGCTGCAGATGATTCAGATGCGTTACATGTCGAAATCGCATCCAGGTTGCAGAAGCGACTGGGTCAGAGGAGCCGCTTGCCCAATTGGATTGATCAGTGTCTGTCCACGACCAACGTTCTCCTCGTCGCATAGCAGGCACACCGAACATCGAATGCTCAGGCACCGCACTCTCACACTCACGTAAGATAAGCCAAGCAAGGAGGAAACGACAGACTATTACAACTCCAAAGCGACCAATGCTGCTGCTCGATCCGCAATGAGGCGAAACCCAAAGAAACTAATGCCGAAGGCCAATCCACATGCCATGTGTGCCTGCTGTCTATATGATGTGTACAAACCAATGAAACCCCGGTGCTCTGCCAGAGCCGCACTCACTCCCCCGTTGAACCAAGGAAACAACGGCAGTCACCTCACTTGGCGCTGTTGAGGGCGCTCAGGAAGCAGTTCCAGCCGATGCTGATGACGTTCACGAACAGCAGGCGGTGGTGCAGAGGCACCAGCGTGAAGTTGAACGCCTGGACCGCGGGCCAGACCATCCAGTTGGCCGTCAGCGCGGGGAGGTAGCTCCTGTCGAGCTTCTCCTTGGGGCTGGTGCCCTCGAGGGTGGCCATGGAGGACAGGAAGACACCGATCATGACGGGGGCGAAGACGAGCTGGTCGGCGGCGACGCGACCGATGGTCGTGGCGGCGGTGCTCCGGAAGTTGATGTTGCGGGCGAGGAAGCCGAACCAGGTCGTGGCAACGGGGCCGAAGACGCCTGAGGTGGGTCAGTAAGATTTCCGGGGGGGCTCAGTGCCCAGGGGGGCGGAGACGTACTGCCGCCGTAGAGGGCCATGCGGCCGGTACGGGCGAGGTCGTGGTTCTTGGTGCCCTTCTTCTCGACGGCCTGCTGAGCGACGATGTCGCCGGTCGCAAAGAGAATACCAGTGGTGATGCTCTGGGTGAGCAGAGGGCGCGCGGCCAGACGGGCTTGGTACCTGGTGATGTCAGTGACGGGCGCATGAGCTGGCGGTCCTGAGAATCTTACCAGGCGAGCATGGTGAATGAGTGGACTTGAATAAACGATCAGTCGATATGAACTGCTGAAAAGGAACCTAAAAAGACGCCGAGACCTTCGCGCAAGAGGGATATGGCAATGGAAGTTGAAGATGTCGTGGTTTGGCAAGACCGATGAAAAGAGCGAGTCCACCAAAGAGGGTCTGCGTGTACCCTTGTATCAGAGTAGCCGATCAGTTACTGAAACGGGGTCTTGGACGATGTCAGTGGATTCCACTTGCTGGACCGGCGGGAGACTATCAGTCAATTGGATAAAAATCTTTAGGGGAATAATCAGTTTCGCACGACTCGCGATGTGGCATGTAGTTGAGAAAAGTCTGGCCTGCCAGCTCATTTCCACAAGCCGTGGTGGTACTGGGTATCGTGAAGCGATAAATGCATGGGTTTTGGCGGTGAGACAACTCTACCGCCTAGAGCGATATATCCCACGGACCCCCACGATGTCCGGGAGCCCGAAGCTCGGGGGACTTGAGAGGCGAAAGGGTGAGGAGGCTGCCTCCAGCTTCAGGGCGGTTGATTCACTATGAGCTCCCACCAAGCTGCCTGGTGCTTTCTTTTTCACGCCTGCAATCCATCGTTAGGCATGTTCAGGCCCCACGCAACTTCGAGCCTCAAAGATCAACACAATATGGGAGGCATGACCATGATGCTACCGAGAGAAGAATATCAAATTATTGTCGCGCTCAGACTATTTCTATGCAACGACCTTGCCGCTTCGCTCAGAAGAATTGTACTGCATCACACGTCTCGCTACTCTCCAAACGCAAACAAAATGCCCAGCTGCTCCGAATCAAATCCCTGAGCCAACGCCAGCTGCAGCATGATCCTTGCCTTACGAGGATTTAGATGCCCTGCGCCGTAGTTGTTTTTGCCGCCCTGCGAGATGGCGAATCCATCGCCGTTCTGCGATGCCGTGACAACCTGCGTGCCGTACTGCTCGACCACTCTGGTAATCTCCTCTCTGCCCGCCCCCCTCCACGTGCCATAACCTGGCCCCGCGAGCACGAGGCCCTTGGCGCCTGTCTCGACTGCAAACCTTGCAAAACGAGGATTAAAGTCCTGGTGAGAGTAGAGGATGTCTACTTGGGGCAGCTCGTCGGGAAGTTTGAAGGCGTCGAAATAGTGGCGTCCCAGAGGCAGGCATGGCGCATAGAAAAACTTGGGTTGAACGTCGAAGAAAAACCCGAGATAACCGGCCTCCGAGGCTCGGAACGCATCAAGCGAATTTGCGTGCATCTTGCTCGTTAGAAATGCCGACCCGATGCGGTCATTGAGAGTAACAAGAACTCCGCGACCCCGGGCCTTTGGGCTGGCAGCAAGCGTGACGGCTTCCAGCAGGTTCATCGGGCCATCCGCGCTGATTACTGTCGCAGGCCGCATTGCGCCAACGAAGACGATGGGCTTGTCGGTTTGAACAGTCAGATCAACAAAGAATGCTGACTCCTCGAGAGTGTCGGTGCCGTGGGTAACGACGAGGCCGTCGCATTCGGGGTCGTTGATCTTTTCTTGAACACGGCGTGAAAGACTCAGCAGATGGCTTGAGGTCACCTCGGTCGAGTCTATGTTGAGGACCTGCACACCCTGTACGTTGGCTACATCCCGAAGCAGCGGAATGGCGTCGATAAGAGCTTCGACACCAAGATCCCCGGATTTGTAGCCCATTGTCACCGTCGCAGAAGCCGCAGTGGCTGCAATAGTGCCACCCGTCGCAAAAATGGTAACATTGGGTAGGTTATGCTTGTGCGACGCATAGTTTTGAACCATTGGAAGTTCAAAGTTCCCTGTTGTCGCATGCGTTACCGGCATAGCCGGAATTTGAGCTACGGACAGAGCGTCACCAGGGTATAGCCGAGGTTCCATTTTGTAAGTTGATGTCGAGTGTTTGTTGTGGCTACACAAGTCGTAAGTACGTAGAGGTGGCAAAGTAATAAGACGGGAGGCTTACCAAGGCCAACGATGATTGCTGCAGACCATCGAAGCGGTAGGCGATGCAAGGCGGACTGTATGCGTTTAAATATCGCAAATCAGGCGGGAGATCAGGAAGAGCAACCAAGCAAGTGAAAGAAGGTTGTATTGTGGAGGATGCAAGCAGTCGGGGTCAGACGCAATGGTTACCACGAACCGAATTGTAAGCTCACAAACAGATTGTGCTGAAGAGAATCGGGCGTGTAGAGGGTGAGAAGCTGGCGAAGCCTGACCAGTGATCCGTTGTCACACCCAGAAGCCCGGCGAATAAGGGCAGCCATGTCCGTTGCTTTGACAATCGAAGGGGTCGACCGACGGCGTCAGATGAATATGTCGGGATGTGTTACTTATGATCGACATCGTAGACCTGTCAGGTGAATGCAGTGACGCGGCGCGGGAAGAAACATGACCATGTGTTCGGGAGTGTCAAGGGCTTGCAACGTCGTGGAAAGTATCGTTTGGTCTGAAACCAGACATGCAAGATCAACCCTTGTCGCGTGAGGTTGTACCCATGGAGGATGCGATCAATGTGTCGCTTCCAGTCTAGTATGTCCCATCTCAATGCAATAAGGCGGCAGCCGGGCTGACAGAAACAGACCCGATGTACTCAGGAGTTCCTTGACGTTGCATCATTTGCCGAGTGATCCATAGGTGTATCTTCTCCATTGGTCTCAACCCGAAGGACCTCCCACCGAACGACGTCCAGCTTGGCGGAGTATTGCGCCATTAATACTGACATCAGCTGCTGCGCACCAAATGAGGCGTGCTTGCGAGGGAATGTTGCGCTAACTGCATCGCACACACGGCGTTGCTTGTCGAGGTGCTCCTTGACCATATTGACGAGGACAAATTCGGAGACAGGGTTGCGACACTCGTCCTCTGCCATAGTGCTCGTCAGGTCGTCGACGAGTCTCGTGTCGGATGCCAATGAAGACACATACATGACCAGGCTGGGGTCCGGTAGCCCCATGCCTTGAACATCTTCGGCGGTCATCTCCTGCGTCGCTATCTGGGCATTGGAAGGCTCGTCGGGTAGCGGGAAGACCAACCGAAGCGTCTCGAGAAAAACGTCGAGGACGAACATGGCCGGCAGTATGAGCATCATACAGGAGGTGTCGTCGGTCATGCTGTGCATGATCTGGTTGCGCCATGAGAAACGCTCGGCAGCCCTCATCAGCCAGACGTGCATGTTGGACACCTTTCGCGCCACATCGAGGAGCTCATGGAGGGCATCTGAGCGCAAGGCAACGCCAGGTGGAGGTCGTTGTGAGAACAGTGGCGTGAGGATCCTCCTCTTGCTCAGCAATTGCTGCTGCAGAGCAGACATGCGCTCAAGCTTGGCGAGGACGACGCTTTGGACATCGTGAGACCCCCTGAGATTCGGTAACAACTCCTCCAGGGTCCTCTCGTCTTCTTGACTCTGGTCCACATCATAGCCATCGTCAGCCACAGAATTGTCGATTGCTGAGAACCTAGAGGCAGTGTCCGTAGCATCGTGTGTCGTTGGAGCCGTAGATGGGGTTAAAGGAGTAACAGCCCTGAAAACTATGGGCTTCGTAGGTATGGGAGATGGTTCATCGCTGTCATCGCGCTGGCTAGACGTGGCAGGCCTCTCCTTCTTGGGCCTCCCTGTCTTCAGGGCGGGGCTGAAAATGCACTCGATCTGTTCCCTCACACACCTTTCGCAGGGCCTAGGGGTCAGTCCTGGCACTCTTATGCAGCGAATCTTCTTGGCGTGACAGGAATCGCATGCTTGTCGGATGCCTTTGGCTGGTCGTTCACGTCTCGGCTGATTCATGGCAAAGCTGCACTCCAAGCATGCCGAGGGCGTCGTCTGTGTCTGTAAGGTGATATGTGATAGAGAGTGAGGATGAACGTCGACGGGCGTGTTTGGATGAGGTGAGATTGACAACAGAGAGAGAAACTAAAACGCTGACTTTGATGCGTCCCTGGATTCACATGTCGCTAAAGGCAGTCGACCCATCACTTGGCTGACGTAATCGAGCCTAAATCATGATGGGAACCTCAGGAGCCGTACCTCAGAAGCTAAGGCAAGGGAGGGATTTTGTCCCGTCGGAAGGGTAAGGTGAGCTGGTTAGGGTCCCGTGCTTGTGATCGAGTATCGGTCCCTGTTGTCTGGTAAGTAATCAGTAGGCAGCCAAAAAAGCAACCTCCACCACAGCCATCCGGGGCGAGATGCCGTCATGCCGGACGAGACTGCATTGTGATCAGACGTGACGGGTTTCGGGATGCCTCCTGAAGGTTCCTCGAACGAACGAGTGATGGCGGCACAGTTGGTCGGGCCGCCATCAGGCAGAGAGAGCGCACTTGCGTTCGTGATCATATCGGAGGGTCTTGACTCCCGACTCCGTTCGCTTTGTAGAGGATCAAAGAGGCCAGACGGCGATTCTTTGCTCAGGCATAGCAGGACGTAAGGCGTCGGGAACTCCGTGTCTCGGATGCGCCGGTCCTGGTAGCGCCCTGACAACTGCCAGGGTGGATCGCTGCCTGGCCTCGATGGCCGAAGCCGATATCGAGACAGTGGCATGTGATCGCTGGCGGTTTGAAGACGTGAGAGACCAAATAAACACTGCAAGGTGCTAGTTTGGGCGTTTAGGGGGAAAGATACGCGATTGACGATTGACGCGACAGTGGAGAGGGACCGCACGCAGCTGTGGGTCCTAGCATGGCTTGCATTTACCCATGATCCCCGCTAAGTGCTTAATGCTGATGAATCCGTTCTTTCATCAAAATTTGTTTGACATCACCATACATTTTTCAGATACCCTCACTTGCGCAACCGCCTTGGGTGCATCAACATGGCAGCCACAAAGGACACCCTGCAGGACCTGGAGCGGCACCGAGTCCAGCTCGAAGAGAGCATCGCCAAGATACGGAGTGGCCTCCAACACTGGCGACGTTGGGACGCTGAGTATGAGACACTCAAGGACGAGATCGAATCGGCCCCCAAACCTGTCACCCAGAAGGATCTCGCCAGGATACGGGCCGAGTTCAAGAGCGATGTTATTGACAGGAAGGAAATCGATGAAATCTTTGGCAATGTCGGAATCAAGCCTGCCGATCAGATCATCAACGTTCTCTCGCGAAGGATCGACTATGTCACAAAAAACATAGAGACTCTGGAAAAGCAGCTCGAGATCGCCGAGGAGAAGCACGCGGCGATCTCAATCATCAGCGACCCAGATATGCTGGATGAGGAAGGCCTACCCATGTCAGAGATCATCGAGGAGCTGGACGAAGACGGCAATATCATTTCATCTCGCGTGCAGAAGCCCGGCGACACGCAAACTCAGCTGGAGGAGCTCCTGAAGAAGGCCGGCATCAAGGAACTGCCTCAAGGGGGCCCAGAGCCCGAGGTCAGCACGAGGGCTACGATCGACGAACCCACAGCTCAAGCTCCAACAGCCAAGAAGCCTTCGCCAAAAGCTCCGGCACAGAGAGCCCCTTCCACACAACCTACGCCACCAAAGAAGAACATCGAATCCGTTGACGGACCTCCTCCAAGCGATGTCTCAAGTGACGCAGGCACGAAAAAGAGCGTCTCGTTCACAGAAGACACCAAGGCCGGTGAGGAGACGGAGAAGTCCAGAACAGCTCTGCGAGTGGAGCAGATCATGCAAACCGCCAAGAGCCAGGAGCAGGTTGCCCGCTCAGAAGCAGTTCTTCCCGAAGACGAGTCGGAAGAGGACGCTTTCCTTCGACGTGAAATGCTCAAGTACGGCATGGACGAGGTGGGCGCTGTCGTGGCTGAGTTGACACTGGAGGAAGCCACCGATGATGACGAAGGATTCGACGAGGAGTACTCTGAAGACGAAGATGACGATGAGGAGGATCAGTACGGCCGCTCCACCGGTAGTGTCATTGATGATGACTACCGACAGCGTATGATGGAACTCGAGCAGCGCCTGGGCATCAAGTCCAGGTTCACTGAACAACTAGAGGAAGAAGATGGCGACTCAGACGACAACGAACCAGGGGGCCTAGGTCGTATCACGATTCAACAAGAACCTCAACCGCCTTCGAACGCGGCGGTCAAGGAATCCGCAACTCCTGCACGGACCTCCAGCCTGAAGACCTCGGTGCCTGACGATAGCGTTGATGAGAAGAAGAGTGTTCGGTTCGCCGAGAGCCTCGACATTGCTCCCTCCGATGCCGTCACTACGCCAGAGGCATCGTCAACTACAGAACCAGCAAAACCTTTCGTCGAACCCCTCAGCGACATCGTGGAACGAAGCGGGCCTTCAAAACGCCCCGAATCAACTCCCAAACCCGCCCGTAAAGCCTCCCGCTTCAAGAAGGACCGCGGCGACACGCCGGCAACTTCCAGTTCTGCGGTGCCCAAGGGACCTTTAGACGTTCCTGTGCGGTTCTTGGACCAAGACAGGCCCACGGCTCCAACAGGGCCGGCAGGGAAGACGATTGCTCAATCTGTGCTCGAGCGCGAGACGACGTCTATCAAACCTGGGGAGGAGTACAACGACGACTTCATGGACCAGGACCTTGCGGACGAATACCACCAAAAGCGCCGGAACTTCATCCAGAAGCATGGTGGCTTCTTGCAGGAGGATGAATCTCCGATTCAGCCGCTTGATGAAGCAGATGGTGGCGAGAGAATGAGCAGGTTTAGGGCTGCCCGTCTTTCAAAGCAATAGATACCTGACCCTGAACGAGAGTAGGTAGTACGGTGGACATGATCGATCAATCGAAGTGGTCATTATCATGTCGGGCACAACGCCCCTTTGATTCATTTACATGACCCACGCCTGCATTTCGTAAGATGACTCGTGCAACATGTTCGGAGACCGGGATTTGAGACTGGACGATCACCCTTTAGGGTTTGTTCGTTCCTCCTCTTGACTTTCATGGGCTGCAGCTTCTTTCTGCTTTCCATTCCCCTGGCGATCCAAGATAGACCATAGGGGCTCTCTGACGTCGTATCACCGATTTAATCGGCCAGCTCGATGATACGGTCGTTTCGTTTATCCCCTGACATCTCTTCGTATGATCATCATTCAAACGTAACTCTTCAGCTGTGGTTGATCTCAGCCTGGGAAAAGTCCAGGCCTGTCTGCTTCTGGAAATCCGCCAGACGCTTCATGTTCTCCTCCCGCTTGTTCTTTTCCTTTTGCTCGGGGGTCAAACTGTTCTCCCACATCATTTTCTCAACCATAGGACGGGAGGGGTCGTCGCTCTTGAGGCTGCTGAGGGAAGTCTCGTCGGGTTCGATCATGGTGAGGTCGACGGAGGGCTGATTGGTTACGACGTTGGCCCACCATTCCATTTCATTTGTCTTTTCGAGCTCAATCTCAACAGTCTTGACAGCCTTCTTCTCTACAATCGACATGCCCCAGCTTGACTGGTCAACGCGGATGGGGTGAGGAAAGTCGCCCTGTACGTGGAATACGTCAGTAATGGAGCTCGACGGCAATGCTCGCCAAACAGTGAACCTGGGCAACCCTCCCGACAATGGTATCGCTTAGGTGGCTTACCTCGAGAAGGGGTGTCTGGCCCTTGATGCCAGCCTTTAGAGACGTCCGAGTGAAGGTGATAGCCACATCCTTGGATTTGTAGTTCAGGGGAACGTCGAATTCAATTGTCAGGGTTCCAAGGTCCTGGGTCCATTTGTAAGGCAAAGCGGCCTGTTCCGCATCCTGCTTTTCGCGAGCCGCTACCTCTTCATCCGTCTTGGGTGCCCTGAAACCTGTGCACGAATTGTTACTATTCTGTTGAATGATGTCTATTGATCCAATGGAATGGCGGGGAGACTCACGCATTTTGGGTATCTTGTGAACTTCTCTGTCGTTTGTGGAACGGGATGAAATACGGCGGTTACAGGATGGAAGTTTGGAGGGGTAGCTTCTAGACCCCTGCTCAGTCGCTGGGTAATCGGGTTCTGCGATAACGACGGGATGGCTTATCTAAGAAAGCTTCCCAAGGCTTCTCCTCAACCTCCCTTCTTCCTCCTCTCCTTCGTACCTCAAACCCACCAGAACATCGCGCGCGGGAGGTCCTTCCTTGTAATAGCAGCTGTGTCGGCCTCCACACTGCTAGCAGAGATTTCGACATTATCCCTGGCGTCGCGATTAGAACCATCCATCATGGCCTCCCGCAAAGACAACCCACCTTCCCCGAGCACTGACGTTTGCCCCGTCTGCAAAACAATGCGCTACCTCAACCGCGATCTCGAGTTTCTCATCAACCCCGAATGCTACCATCCGATGTGCGCCAACTGTGTCGCTCGTTTGTTTGCCGACGGTCCTGCCCAGTGCCCTTACGCCGGCTGCGCGAAGACACTCCGAAAGAAGGCATTCAAGGCAGCGTGGTTTGGAGACCTGACTGTTGAGCGCGAGGTCGACGTCCGTCGTCGCGTCCACGCCGTTTTCAATAAGGAAGAACCTGACTTCGAGTCCCTGGAAGACTTCAATGCCTATCTTGAACAGGTAGAGTCTTTGACATTCGACCTGCTCAACGGTCGCCCAGACGAGAAGGCACGGGCGGAAGCACAGCTGCAAGACTGGGAGGCGCAACACAAGAGCGAGATTGAGGAACGCAGACGCCTGGCCAAGGAATCAGAAGCCCAGCGCGGTATTCGCGAGCGCGAAGAGAAGGAAGCCGCCCGCCGCCGCAGACTCGACGCCGCGCGTGAGGATGCAGAGGAGAAGGCACGAGAAGCACGCGCGAGGGAGGACGTTCTGGACGGGTTAGCCAGTGGCAACATTGGGCAGGCTCGCGCAACAATGGACAAGATTGTTCTGAAGAAGCGCGGCCAGGGCAGGTTGGATGCCGCACGCTCGACGCTATCGGACGCGACCTCGGCCATGTCAATCCGCGGTCTCAAGAAGAAGGATAAGCCTGTCCTGGTGGACGAAGGACCCTACGATCCGTTCGGTGGGCTGGATCTCTCTTTGCAGAGATATTCCCTCGGCCCGCTTGACGACTACAGTAACGATTGGGTCGATGCGGCTCGTATGAGGAGTGACATAGTCGTGGGCGGGTACAGCGCAGAAGAGTACTTGACGCGCGCCATGTTCGAAGCATTCTCTGGCATGGGCGTGTTCATCGAGGACGAGAAGGGGGCAGAGAACCTAGCTACGGCAGAGGCGGTCCAGGCGGCTGCTTCAGGGCAGACGTCACAAAAAATGGACGTGGATGCCTACTGATCACGGCAGCGGTTGGATGGACATTCGGGGAGGCTTGCACTTTGGCTTGGGATCACATAGCGACGGCGTACGGGTTGCTCTGAGGGACATGGATGACGATCGGGACGCTAGACCTTCATAGGCATAGACGGAGCATGAAATCAAAGCTCGTCACTCACTCGAGGCTTCACTCACCTGGTGCCATGTCCAGTTAATCGTTGCCAGCAGGTTGATAGCACAAAGGTTCGCTATCGAACATGGTACTGTCGAAGAGACACGTGACCAGTCCACCTTTAAAGGTACGTACCGAAGTGGTCGGCCCCACCAGGCGCGACCTCCATAAAAGTCAGCCAGCGCGTCGCCGCATTTTTCGTTTCCCTTTTTCTCCTTATGATTTCTCCAATTCAATCAAGTGTACGTCTGCTCGCGCTCCCAAGAGATCAACACGCTCAATTCACCAGAACTAACATTTCCACAGATGATGAAAGCCTCCGTGGATATATGATGCTGCTGCCCCGTCTGGACCTTCCGAGCTCTCTCCTTTAGGAGCTTCAGGGCAAAGTTGGAAAGGGCGGGGGGGCCATGATCTAGGCGTTCGGCCACGACCTTGTTACTGCATCGGACGCGATGATAGGCCATTCTGATTTTGAACCGAATTGGAGGATGAGGGTGACTGGGGGTTTTCGACTTTAAGAGGAAGGTTGGCACGCCGGCAAGTGCTCGGTGATGTTAGCCGCCTCTCGTATCTATAGTCCATCGTGGAAAAGGTAGGTCTGCGTGTATATTCATGAAATCCTGGAAAAGATCCCTCAACATACTTCGAGTCCATGTGCCACATGTGAAGCCGTGTTTGTAATTGGCTCCTTCCTACATACATCATGCCTCAGCAGATCTCACGATGATGGATGTTTCTCAAGACACGGCACAACCAGACATTTTCCAAAACCTGTATGCGTAACATCGGGCTGAAACAGTGTGTCCAAAACGCCAATGTTGTCGCCATTGAACATCGCCAGCAACTTCGATTGTTCGTCGTGAATGGCAAGAAAGCATGGTGCGTCATCGAGGAGCTACCGAGAGAAAGGGACCGCGAGCATGAAGTTCCAGCAGGGAGCTCCCAAGGAGCTGCTGGTGAACAGTTGCCTGGGTTCATCTGGCATGTCATGTCACCAAGTACAGTGGGGTCTTAGCGCGGGGACGCCTGAAATGACACGCCCCAATGATGTCGTGAACCTGATTGCTGGGCAGTGGCAGTGGCCACCCAGCGTGCGGGCAGTGGGAGACCCCGGCGCCCGGGCGGACCGCGCGCCCGCCCACCAAACCAAACCGGATGGATCCTGGTTCGACCTGGATCGAGTCGAGTCGCCAACCACGGCCAACCCGTGCCTGCCAGTGCCAGCCTCCTCGACGACGTGGCCGACATTCAAGAATTCGAGTCGCTGCCCAGTCAGGCCCAGTCCTTCCACCGACCACCACACTGCGGCACGCAACGCGCAATACACATTGATCTGCATCATTACCATCAGCCAACTCGTTTCCATCTGTGTCATGGCCCTTGAGCACAGTTGACCCCATCGACCACCCCACCCCATCTGTTTGACGGAGCCAATTTCCCCAGGTTGCCGGGCATCGCAATCGACACCATCACTCTGCGCCGCAATCTGCAACCATACCATCCGACTGACTGGCACTCTGTCCAACCTGGCAATCCAACATCGATCGCCCTTCTCTGCCGCCACCGTTCGCTTCCGTTGTCACCAGCGCTCCAACACTCCGGCCTGACCACACCCGAAGACCGATCCCATCGAAACGCGCATAGAGAACGATTCGCGTAGCCGATCTCTTTGCTACCCAACCGGCACACTACGACGCCCGCGGTTACCCAACACTCTGTAGCAGCACGACAAACGACTGCCATCATGTCGAGCTCGTTCGAGAAGTCCGTCAAAGGCGCCACCAAGATCAAGGTATCTATCTGTCTCTTGACAATGCCCATTCAGCGGCATCGCCCCTAGTCTGCCATTGACGATAAGCTGACATGTGAAACCCAGGCGGCACCTCCCAAGACGAAATACATCGAGCACATCCTCGTTGCGACGCATTCCGGCGAGGCTGGCGTGGCCGAGGTCTTCCGTTCTCTACAGTTCCGTCTACGCGACTCCACATGGACCGTCGTATTCAAGAGCTTGATCACAATACACCTCATGATCAGGGAGGGATCCCCAGACGCAACACTTGCCTACCTATCGGGTCACAGGAATCTCTTGAGCATAACCACTATCACAGATGGTTTGTCAACCTCCCAATAGCAAGATGCTCAAAGCTAACACGCTCAAAGCGCAAACACAGGGTCGGAACATCCGGGTCTACGCCAACTACCTTCAAGAGAGGGCGAAGGCATACCGGGATACAAAATGCGACTGGGTTCGGGCCAAGGAGTCAAGACTTGAGAAAATGTCGGTGGACAAGGGTCTCTTGAGAGAGACTGAATCTCTCCAACGTCAGGTTGCGGCTTTGTTGAAGTGTGACGTAAGTGGAGATCTTCGTCGAGATCCAACGCCCGCTGACACATTGTAGATTGTGGAGGATCAATCATCCTTCGAGGTCACGACGACGGCTTTCAGGCTACTTGTTCTTGACTTGTTAGCTCTGTTTCAATCCCTGAATCAAGCTATGATCAACATTCTGGGTGCGTCTCCCCAGCCCGCGCAAGGTAGCCATTGCTTACATTTTCAGGTTGCTTCTTCGAGCTATCGAAGCCGGATGCCGAGAGAGCTATGGAAATCTATCGCCAATTTGCCAAGCAGACTGACTTCGTTGTGAGCTATTTGAGGCTGGCGCGGCAGTATGAGCACCTCACGCGAGTTGAGGTGCCCAAGCTCAAGCATGCCCCCGTCAATCTGAAGCAGCAGCTCGAGGAATACCTCAATGATCCCGACTTCGAAGTCAACCGCCGGCAGTACATTGCTGAGGTCCAAGCCAAGAAGAACGGCGGTACATCAGCAGTGACCAAGTCGACGGCTTCAAGCGCCCCATCCAAGCCGACACATTCATACAGCAACTCTTTTCCCGAGCCTACTCCTGCCGCTCCTCAAGCTGCAAAGCCTTTGGCAAAGGGTCCTGCTCCGGATTTAATCGATTTCTTCGATTCGATTGAGCAAAATCAGACGCCAATGGCCCAGGAGCCGTCATCGCAGCAACAGCCGCAGCAGCAGTTGCCTCAACAGCAGATGCCCATGCAGACAGGGTTCGTCTCAAACCCATACCAGCAGCAGCCCGCAGGATTCCAGCAGAATGGATTGGTGGTACAGCAAACTGGCTTCTCAACCAATCCCTACCAGAACCAAACAGCTGCAACCCCTCAAAGCTACAACCCTTGGGGTCAGCCACAACAACAGCAGCAGCAGCCTCAGCCTCAACAATTACAGCCTAATTTCACTGGAGCTGGCTTCGGAGGCTATACCCCGCAACAGAGCTTCCAGCCTGGTGCGTTGGGTTCTATCCCCCAAGAAGGTGTTGCCAGCTTCCAAACCGGCGTCTCCCCGCCGGTTCAGAACATGCAGGCGCCCCAGACCACCAACCCTTTCAGGGCATCTATGATGATGACTCAACAGACCGGTACTCCCGTCAACAACACCATGTCTGCGCCGACTAGCCCTCCCGTAAATGGAGGTCTGCAACGGCAATCCACCAACCCATTTGCGCGGTCGTCACCCCAGGCGCAGCAGCCCTTTTCCCCTGCCAGCTCGACACCACAGCAAGTAGCATCACCACCAGCCCCATTGCAGCCCATGGCTACTGGGACCAATCCGTTCGCCAAGAATTTCGGCGGATCCGCGCAACCTCAGAGGCCGGCTACCAGTGCCGGGCCCCTGGCGCCCCAACAAACGGGCACCAACCCGTTCCGACAGGGTGCCTTTGTCAACCATCAAACAGGCTTGGGATGGCAGCACAATCAACAGCAGATGGGAGGGGGTCTCGACCAGCTTGGATCCATCCCGGTTTTCCCGCGCCCAGCGCAGCAATCGCCGTGGCAGCAGTAGTTGAATACGATGATGGCGATATTTTTTGGATTCTTTCAGCCCTTCGTTTAGAATGGCCATTTTCGTGTGACAAAGCAAGGCGTTCATAGGCAATGCTTTTGAGTTGGTGGAGGATGTGGATGGTAGAGGCGACGTAGAGGAAGCTGGCAACGCGGTGGGTTGCCTTAAGAACATGTTGGGCAGCTGTTACAGCCGGCACGTAGCTAGGATTCATACTTGGCGAACGAAGAGTTAGCATCGTGAACCTTTGTAGTCCATCCTGTACGTGGAATCGCTGCTACCAAAACGGTCGACCTCCATATATTGCTACAACGTATGGGTCGACCTGAATTTGCTTACATCACGGCGTCCTGTAACCAAGTGATCTCTTTAAGTTATGTAAGTCTACTCCCCTTCTAGGTCCTGTTGATCTCTGATATGGCCAATGCATACCCATTTTGTCAATTAAGTTCTCCGAGAAGAAACTTCAGACCAGATCAAAGACACGGTTTCCATGCCACACATCCACACCTCTCTCTCGCAGGCGCTCTCCCCAGGATCATCGTCTGCGTTGACTGGCCAGCTGCCTGGAACAAGCTCGCCCGAAGGCTCCTCCACAGAAGCCCAGAAGTCGCCCGCGAACTGTTCGTAGTCGTGTGCCCACCACAGAATCCAGTCTTCTGGGCGAGCGCCATATGTGATACCAATTAAACGGATGCGACAGTGTCGGGCCCACAGCATAACATTCATAAGCCCATTCGGCTGGTTCGTCATGGTGTAGAGGCGTCTTTCCTCCCTACCATACTTTCGTAGGTCAGTCCCAACTCGTTGGCTCAGTAGCAAGAGCCAATTTGACAAGATCTTGGCCAGAAACTCGTCAAACATCCGCAATCCTGCCTTTCTATTCAAGAACGTCTTGAGTGCCGTGCGAAGGAAGCCCATGAAAGGTGTCTGCGGACCTCCCCTGCCTTCCCAACTCGGGCGAGGGGACGTCATATAATCTTGCTCCTGACAGTGAAGACTTTCTGGATCCGCAAGTAGGCTTTTCGTCAACATGGTGGTGTACGTGAATTCGCTTGCTAGCGTTCCAGGCTGCATGCGGTTCACAGAACAAACCAGCCCGACTCCAACTGCCAGCGAGTGTACGATGGAACATCCGTCAGTGCGCGAGAACTCGACCACAGAAGGGGAGGAGAGCTCCCACTCGCCGGACTGTGCTGGCCAAGCCTCTGGTAATAGGTGGCGAAAGTCGGCCAAGGATATGGGTGTGGTTGAGAAAACTGTGCGGAAGCACTTGACTCTGTCGGAGAGCGAAAGGTCCGGGAGAAACGCTTTTCTGTATAGTCTCTCATCGATCATAGGACTTTTGATGATCAGGCCGGCAAACATGCCCACATCACCAATGCGGTTCTCTTTGTCGAAGGGGGCGAGTAGAGACAATATTGCAATCATGTTGTGGCCGAATTTTTCCTTAGCAAAGTATCCTTCTTGATACATGGCCGCCGCATATAGCTTGTAGATCCAATAGTCCCTGCAGAGCATTAGTCTGGCGTCCGAAAAGAGAGAGGAACCACTCACATTTTTGATGCCAAATCCCCACCCCACCGATTATCAAGGATGTAATTCGTAAGGCCAAGCTCAACAAGCTTGCCAAATGTCTTCACGCTGCCGTTCCAACAAGCGAGCTGCGTGAGCCGGGCTGTTAGCGCATGGTTGAGAGATTGGGAACAGGTTCCTCCACCTACGTCCAGTAAGGTATTACCATCTTGGTCGCGAGTCAGTAGAGGAAGACGTTCTAACGTCAATAACTTGAGCAGAAGAGATGTTTCGTCTGTTTCCAGCACCAGGTCTATTGCAGTAATGTCTCTCCAGCTAGGGATGACGTTGTGTACTCGAAGTTCGGTGTTCCAGCCGAGAATACTGCGCTCCGCCATGACGGTATAGACGCTCCCGGTGAGCCAGGTTGGTGCTTGGACAGCGAGCTCATAGCGGTTGTTAGATCCGAGGGTGAAGCTGATGCGACCGATCCATGATGTTCCAGGGTATACGGTACGGAGTCGTTCGTGGTCTTTGTGTTTTCCATCCTGCATGTTCCCGACCTGTTGGGATGAAACCTTGTTCGCTGGAACAATCTGGACGTCGCCCGCGGATTCGATTTGAGCGGGCGCAGGCAATGGCAGTCTTGTCATGATGATCTGGCTTGACATTCTCGTGAGAGCCCTGATTCTCGTCAGTATCATACCCGACAGTCGGCGCGATGAACTTGCATCGTGTAGGTGTTGACAGCCAAATTTAACAAATTCAAAGCAGTCCTGAGCTGGCCCTCCATCTTCTCCAGCATGGGCTTTTTGATCACGACCCTCATGGAGACGAACTTGCGCCGGAGCCCCTTGGACTGCGTCAACTGGTCGTTTAGAGTCTGAAGATTTTTCTGCAACGCCTCGGACGCCCGCTGGGTTGACCGCAGGACACGCGGGAGGACCTGGGCCTGGAGCTCGGCCGGGACCTCATCGCATTTGATCTGTGCCTCCAGATCCTCCAGCACGAACTCTACCTCTTCTAGCTCGGAGAGGATGAACTGGATGTGGTCGGGCACGTCTTGGACCTCGTCCCAGAGCCGCTTCAGCTTGACGATGGTCACGGCGATCTCGGCGGCGAACTGGGTCGCCCCGAGCCCGAGGCCGATGGCGTCGAGAGGCATCTATCTCCCCAGTTCTCAGGTGGTCGGTTTACGGTCGATCAACAGATGGCCGGCCCTTTGGCAGAAACTCGAAAATCTGCCAGAGTCCATCGTCGCGACATTTGAACATTCTAACCATTCTACTATTAATGAATGCCGCGCGCGAGATCCGAGGCCTCCACTCTCCAGGGCGTTCATGTTTCCAGGCAGTCGTACCGCACGGGATGATGCATCTGCATGGGTCGAATGTGGCTATGGGCCAAACAGTTGGTTGTGTTGGTGGCCCAGCGGCTGCGCCCGGGACATGAGTGGTCGCAATGCCGCAGGTGTCGCAGACCCCGGCACGATCCCGTCCCCGCTCCCGCTGAAGAAGCAAACAGGCGTCCAATGGGTTACAGCGCTTGAGGAGCATGCGAGGTGTGGAATGTCTGTTGGTAGCAGATATCAGTTGTCATGGTGCCGACGAAACAGCAACACGTAGTAGAGGACATGACTGTACAGCTCACAAAACACACGCCCCCTGAAGAGGCGCTTATTTCATGCGCTGCCTTAAATTTTGAACCCATAAAAAATACATCTGAATTGGTTGAAAGCAAGTAAACGCTGGCTAGTATTCGTGACAAAAAATTACGACGCCGTCCCCGATCCAGGACGTCTAAAACGCAGGGATCCGTGCCGTGGTCCACCCCAAGCCGCCGACGCGGACCTTCCGCCCGGCGCAGTGCAGACACCGGCGCTGCTCGCCGAGGTTGGTGACGGAGCAGTGCGAGCACACGCGCTTCCGGCAGGCCCCGCAGGTGTGGTCGGCGTCGCTGTCGGCGTCGAAGCCGTAGCCGTTGATGTCCATCGAATCGGCACCATCCAGGGCGCCGAGGCCGACGCCGCAGTCCTCGCAGCTGGACGGCTCGAGGTAGCTCTGGTTCATGGATGGCGGTGGCGCGGAGGCGGCGGGCGCGGAGCCGATGTTCCAGAAGGAGTGCAGGGACCGTTGTGCCGTAGGCGCGGGCTGTGATGGCTGTTCGTGGATCCTGGGCATAGGCGAGGGGCTGGTGGGGGCAAAGACGGCGTCGGACTGCTGCTGGGCGGAGTACAGCATGTTCAAGGTTCGTTCTGTAGATGGCATTGTTAGTTTGTGTGCTCATGTGGGTGGCCAGTTGTGAGTAGAACGTACGATGCACCTCCTCTTGTGATGGCCTGTTATCGCGGAAGCGCTTCATGGTGCGGCTGGGCAGGTGTGATGGCGCAAAGTGGGAGGAGTAGGCGGCGAATGGTGGTGAGATTGGTGTGGTGTCCATGTCCATTGTGTCGGGGCGCATGGGCGAGGAAGAGAAGTAGGAGGGGGAGCTGGAGAGCTCGGAGGAGGAACGCTTGCGCTTGAGGACCATGATGAAGGATGGTGGGTGGTGTGTTGGTGGATTGAGTATCGGGTGTGAGAAACCGGAGGAGTTCTGGCGATGTTCGAGTATAGGGCGATTGAAGGATGCCTGCAGAATGTTGGAGTAGGAAGATGATGGATGATGGATGGTCAACAAAAGGTGGGAGAGGTCACGATTTAGATAAATGTGGTGGAGGCTGGGGAGGGCAGCTCAGCTACCTGGACGCGTCGAGCTGGACGTGACAGGCACTTTGGTGGGCGCGCGAAAGTCGCGTAGCCCCACCGACACTTTAACAGGCCCCACTCTAGGCACGTCCACGCTCACGTCCCTCCTCATCACTCTCCAACTCATGATAAGAGACAGATCCATTCCCTTCTCTGCTCAAGCTTGACGACAACAGGCAACAAGTGATGCTCTTCTCATTATGAAACCCGCTACTTTCGTGGCGTAACACCTCGACCAGCACCTACTCGACAATACGCACCACCAGGCGCCCCAGCCCACCCTTCACCTTTGCGACCTTCTCGCACTCGGCCCTGACAGCGTCAATGTCAGAAAGATTGACAGTGCGCAAGACGGGCTTGATCTTGCCCAGCGCAATCATCTCGCCCGCCTTTTCCAGATCTTCCCTCGCCTCCGGGTCACCAGAGACAAACGTGTACTTGATGTTGGTGCCGCGCAACAAGAATGAATACCAGTACTGGCTGAGATCGAAGAGCCAGGCCAGCCAAAACGGTATCGCCTCGGGGCCCATGAGTTCGATGGCCAACGTAGACGTGGGAATGCCGGCCATGGATGTCAGAACTCCGTTCTTGGGGTCCAGCAGCGGGATGCCCGCGTTCAACGTCGGCATTTGCGGGTTAAACATGAAGTCGACGCTGTGCTTGGGCACGACCTTGCTGACGTCCTCGGTCTGGTAGTTGACGAGCTGGTCGACCAGACCCGGCAGTATCTTCTCGACGAGCGGCATCTTGACGGTGGAAGCCGTGGAGATTATCCTACTGGCACCAAAGACGTTCTTGGCCATCTGGATGGCGATGGTGCCGAAGCCGCTGAGCGCCGCGGGAATGTAGACCGTCTTGCCCTCGAGGCTGTCAGCGCCCGCCATGGCGAGCCCGCGCTTGAAGCCCTGGTAGGTGGACACGACGTAGCCGGGCAGGGAGGCCGCCTCCTCGAAGCTCAAGTGAGCCGGCTTGCGCAGCAGCATGCGCTCCTCGGCGACGGTGTACTCGGAGCAGAAGCCCGAGTCGACATCGACAAAGGCGGGCCGGGTAAGGATTGTGCCGTAGACAGCATCACCGACCCTGAGGCTCTTGACACCCGGCCCGACGGCGACGACGACGCCGGAGCCTTCGCCGCCGAGCTCCATGGGGAAGTCGACCTTCATCCTGATGATCGGCATGCCGCGGGCTCGGAGGCAGTCACCCGTCATGAGGGCGGCGGCATGGACGCGGAGGAGGACGTGGCCCGGCTTGGTCATGGCCGGCACGGGCCTGTCGATGACTTGAAATTCACCCGGCTCGCAGTAACGGGGGGCCACAAGGGCGCGCTTGGTCGTAGGAATGTCTGCCATGTCTGTATCGTGGTGCAAGGCGTCGTGTTGCAAGGCGTCGTGTTGCAAGGCGTGGTGGTGGTGTGATGAGTGGACGCGGCGGGTCGCTCGTTTTGCTCCATCGTGTCATTGCCATTGACTCGGCGAGTCGGCAGACTTAAATGCCGTCGCGCACAGCCAGAACCACCAGGTACTTTTGCATACGTGTCGTTGAAGGATCACATCCTGTCGCTAGGAACTCTTACAACGTGATCGGGCTGATGCTGTTCCGCAGGGCTGCTATGATGCGGAGTTTGAGGTGTGCGGCTGCGGACTTTGGCTCTCGAGCAGGATTTGACCCAATCATGGGCATCGTAGGTGGCATTTCGTCCCGGGTTGGCGCCCCCTTTGATTCTGTGCTGTGCCGCGATGGCACAGTTTGGCACTTTGTGAAGCTTCATCTTCGGGAAGTCGGCAGCAGGCAAAAGGCAGAAGGCAGGAAGAAGGTGGCATTGCTCGCACCAGGCAGAGGCAGGAACACGCGGTGTGTCGTGCCTTCCCTGGGGTTGGATGCACGAGGATCGAGGCCAGTGGCATCAGGTCTCGGGTTTCGTCACTCGCGGCTGCCTGCCTTATTTACCCCAAACTCCAACGCACCTTCCGTTGTATTCACGCAACGCAAGCATGCTTGGTATCGACATGACATGATGCTCTTGCCCAGATTGGATGGACACCCATGTTCTGTCACGATGTTTTGCCCCGCTGGCTGGCGAAAGGTCACAGTCTTCATCACCACCTCACATCCCCCCATGCTCCCCCTTGCAGCTCTGATTCACTGCCTCCACACATTCACCTGCCCCAGTCCGATCTGATTCAACCAACTCGATGAAGCAGCTCTGCAACCTTGTCATCGCATTTCGGCTCACGGCCATTGTCAGCCTCCTGCTTCCAGGCTGCTTCGCCACATTCTGTCCCACGTCAAAGAACAATGTCGTTCTCTACTGGGTTCGTTCGCTGTCCCCGTGCTCTCCTCGTGCTCACGATCATTCCAGGGTCAAGGTCCCAACCAGCTTGACCTGCTCCACTACTGTCAGCAGTCCCATGTGGACATGATCATCCTGTCCTTCGTCCATCTCTTCCCAGCTCAAGCCAACGGATTCCTGGGCATCAAGTTTGGGAACCAGTGTGGACATGCCGTCTTCCCCGGTCCAGGCTTCCAAGGCGTGAACGAGCCAAGACGCGATGCCCTGCTGGCCGACTGTCCCAGCATCAACGCCCAGATTCCCGTCTGCCAACAGACGTATGGGAAGAAGATCCTCCTTTCCCTCGGCGGAGGCATGCTGTCCTACCAACTAACGGGAACCCACGAGGCTGATCAGCTGGCCGACCAGCTCTGGACCATGTTTGGTCCACGCAACGAGACCATAGTCGCCCAGGGCATTCCCCGTCCGCTCGACTACAAAGACAGCGGCACTGAAGTTGATGGATTCGACATGGATATTGAACACACGTCTACAGGTAGCTGGGCCATTCTGATAGTCCTCATCATGAAACTGACCTCTCGGAAGATAACTCAATCGGGTACAATCGTCTGGTGACGCGACTTCGCAGCTATTTTCCGTCGGCCAAGAAGCGGTACTTTCTCACCGCCTCGCCCCAATGCATTGTGCCCGACGCCAACATGGCCTCGATGATATCCGCTGCCGACTTCGACATGATCTTCGTCCAATTTTACAACACTCCTCACTGCTCTGCTGCCACGTGGGCCAAGGCCAACCGGGATTTGGTCCCGGGGACTCCTTCCAATATTGCCGGCTTCACATTCGACGACTAGGCGTCGTGGCTTGCGGATACGCCGAGCAAAGATGCAGCCATATTTGTTACGCTCCCTGGAAGCCCCAAGGCAGCGAATCTTGACAACTACATCTCACCTTACCAGGCGGGTAGCCTCATCAGTGCCTTTTATTGTCGGCCCAAATTTGGTGGCATGGCGGTTTGGGAGGCCACCTACTCAGAGGGCAACCGCCAGCGGGGATACACGTTTCACGCCTATCTCAAAAAGTATCTGGTTGGCACGGGAAACCATCCCGAAGGATGTCAGGTACGTCGTGTTGGCGTGTTAGATAACATGGGCTAATGAGGGTAGACACAAAACTTGGAGCCAAGCCCGGCTGCCACTCCGGCAGGAGAGGCACAAAACTGCGGTCCAAATCTAGGCGCTTGTTCTGACGGCGAATGCTGCAGCCAGTACAACTATTGTGGTGTCACCAGAGCGCACTGCGGAAATGGCTGTCACGCAACCTTCGGTCACTGTGGCACGCGGCCGGGTGCGATCTCGCCTCCAGCCTCCGGAGAAGAGCTACCGATCAGCTCGGATGGCAGCTGCGGTGTGGGCAAAGCGACCTGTCAAGGTTACGGAGAGCATCAGTGTTGCAGCCAGTACGGTTATTGCGGCAGTACCAAGGATTACTGCGGCCAGGGATGCCAGAGTGCCTTTGGTGTCTGCAGCTGATGCTTCCCGCATATATTTTTTGAGATCTTAGTCTGCATTCTTCACGATGCATGGGCGGAAGGCCACGAGCATTGTTAACGATGTCACCCATGGCTCAGTTTTGTGTTTATTTAAGAAAACGCAGGTCTTTTCTCAAACAAGGCATCGGCTGGAAGGGGTGCCGAAGGTAGAACCATATCTCAATGTAAAAAACGAGCCTTGATACATGAACAGCTGTTCAGACAAGAGAAGCGAAATCCAGCGCAATTCCCCCTTCATACCTCCTCCCTCACGCCTCAAAACCTGGGCGGATTATGCGGCGGCCCCCGGTCCTTCTTCTTCTTCTGACCGGTCGGGGGCCGAGGCCCGCTTGCGGGAATCTGGTGAGGCTGAAGCTTGGGGAACTCGAAAAGGGGGGCTTCCGGGTCCGGCGTCGGGTCAGCGGCCGGCGGAGGCTCAAAGCGGCCACTCCAGCCCCAAAACCACCGGCGACGGGGGGCGGCCTCGGTGGGTTCATCGCCGAGGGCTACAATCTGTTAGTTCATATGCTTGACGAGGTTTGGGGAGCTGTATGAGATCGATGTAGGGGATGGGCTCTGTGGATCGGGGAAGGGGGGAATAGAAGAAAGGGGTTAAAGGGGTTAAAGGGGCAGATGACATGCTGACAGGAAATAGAACCAAGGAAAGAGCCAAACATGGACGCACCGTCTCGAATCTCGTCAACCGCAGCCCGTTTCACGGCCGCCTTTTGCCGCGGCGTGTCGCCCTCGCGGTACTCGGTCACCCCGGGGATGAACTGGTACGCCGGCTCGAGTGTCTCGTGCAGCCGTGGGCCCAGGTCGGTAGGCTGCTTGCCCTTGGCCGCTGACGGCTTGGTAACGGGCGGCGCGGTCTTACCTTTGGTTGCTGGAGGTTTGGTGATGGTGGTAACCGTCTTGGTCGCTGGCGTCTCAGTCACTGGCGTCTTGATCGTCTGCTCCGTGTCCTGGCCTGCAGCAGCAGGCTTGGGCTCACGTGGTGCCGCGGGATTTGGCCCCGACGCGTGGATCTTCTCTTGCGTGGCCTCGCTCTGCAGGTGCAGCGGCCACTTGTTGATGCTGAAGAACTGCTTCCTCGGGGCATCGGCACGCCCACGAGCGCCGGTGCGGCCAAAGTCCCAGATGTTCTCCCGCGCAAGCGTCATCGTCTCCTTGCCCCGGTCACCCTCCCAACGCGGCCTCACGGGCCACAGCATGTTGGCCCCGTCCGAGAGCTCCCTGATGAGTCCAACGCGGACTGTCTCGATGGCCTTGGGGTGGTACGTCCATTTGGTCCAGGCCTCCTCGCCCTCCGCGTCCGAATCCGAGTCCGAATCCGAATCGTCCAGTCCGAATGCCGCTTTCGGTTGCCGCCAGACACCCCCCGGGTCTGCAGCTCGCACGACGCTACCGTAGCTCACCTGTGCGCCGGACTCGTGGCGGTTCGACTCGACCTCCTGCCGCCACATGCCGTGCATGTCGTCGATCTGGACGCGGTACCGGTCTGCCGAGAGGGAGAACCCCACAGCGGCGCCCTCGGCCTCGAGACCTTGGTACGCTGCCTCCACGCTGCGTTCGTAGACTTTGGTCCAGTGGCCGAGGCGGTACGCGAGCGTGCGGTAAGCCAGAGAGACACGCGTTGCGCGCGGCGGGCCGGAGCCGTCGAGCAGGTCGACGAGGAATGGGAGGTTGGCCACCAGGGCGCCGCGCCAGTCAAGGAGGGGGGAGCTCGGGGCCGGCAGTTCTGTCTCCGAGCGGTCGGGGATGACGATGGGCGGGTTGGCGGTATGGAGAGACGGCACAGAGAAACGGATACGGAGCTCCGGGTGGTGCGGGAGGTCCGGCCGCGCGAAGACGAAAGTCCCGTCTGGCCCGTCCCCGATGGCGAGCCGGCCGGCCTTGCTAAGGTCCTGACAGTAGGATAAGACCCTGTCGTCTGTGAACGGTGGCTCCTTGAGCGGGTTAGCAGCGCCGAGGGCGTTGACGGCGTCGCGGATCTCGGCCACAGTCTTGTAGTCGCCTGCATTGGCCAGGAAGGCACCCTCCCAGGGGTCGTCGAGCAGAACCTGTAGGCGCTCGGCGAACATCTTGTAGTCCAAGCCTTCCGGTTCGTTTTGCATTTCCTCCAAGAGTATTTTGTTCATCGACGGCCCGACGATAAAGGCCATCCAGTGATGGTCTTTGGACGAGATGGGCCTGAACATCTCGCCGTCTTCCAGACCCTCGGCTTGCCGCTGGAGCTCGATAACGACATCGTCATCCGGCTGTTCCTCTCTTGTGGCCCGGTGAAAGTGATCGAGTATCTCATCCAGCAGCGGTCTCGGCGCTCTCCGCTTCGCGAGCTTAACATTGGTGATCATGTTGCGGAACCGCCGAACCTGGGCCCATTCGAGATCGATCTTGCTCGGCACCAGCGTCGGCCTGAACGGGCCCATGAAGTTCCGGCTCGGCAGTATGGCCACCTTGGCCGCGTCGTAGTACTTAGCGTTTCCCTGCTCCGCCCTGATGCCGCCCTGGTACGCGCGCTCCTCGTGGTTCCGGAGCATCTGGTCGTGCCAGTATACGAAGCCAAACGGGTCGATTTTCGTGCGTTCCGGTGGCTTCTCGAGCGCCAGGGGCGGGAATACGATGACCTTTTGCGCTTCGGCGCGGATGCGCTCCTTCTCGCGCCAGGGCGTCGGCAGGACGAGCCGGCGAAAGTGCGACGCGGTGCCGTCCGGTGCCGCCGAAGCTGCCGTGCCGTCATCGACCGTACCAAAGTGCTCAATGCACTGCTGCAGCGCAGCCCGCTTGGCGCCGCGAAACTCGGCGAAGCGCCGCACGGCGTGCCCGTCCGGGACAAGGCCTTCTGTCTGGATGGAGGCGATGAAGTCCTTGTCGCTCAGGTGAAAGTTGGATTCGGCGCCGAGGGTGCGCGCCGTCTCGGCCGCCCCTAGCGTCATGCACTTGACGTAGCGGTCATCGGCCACCTCAGCCGAGTTGAAGTCCGGGTCGTAGCCATGCTGCATGAAGCTCTTCCCCCGGTTGCCCGAGCCGACTCCTCCGGGGACGGGGTTGAAGGGGTTTTCCAAGTACCACAGGCGCGTCAGGTCCTCGTGGTACCACGTCAGGAAACGCGTGCGCAAGAGACGCCCGGGGATCTGGTAGTCGATATCGTGGACCGATTCGGGCATGCGGTGCTGCAGATACCGTGGCTTGACGGGCTCGTGCTGCTGCCCCTTGTCGTCGACGACGATCTTCGGCACACCGAGCGGTGCCTGGAGCCGCTTGGGATGCTCGACGGGTGGGAAGTCAAGGATGAGCTCGGGCTCGCCGTAATGGTGCCGCTCGTAGACGTTGTGTGTCATCGCCATGCATATGGCCTCGTGGAGGTCGTAGCCCCAGTCCTGGTCCGTGTACACGTTTGCTCGGAGGTGATGGAGGTAGATGAGGATCTCGGCATACTGGTCTTTCCAGTGTAGCGTGCGGTCGAGGTCCTCGTCTGCCAGGAAGTTCTTAATGCGGATGAGCATGATCTTGGGTGAGTGGATGCGCCAGCCGCGGTACGACGACATCTTGAGATCATCAGGCGTGGCGGCGTTGTTCCGGATGAGCCAATTCCTAAGCCAATTCTCGTCGTAGCTGTTACTGGCTTCGGGGACAGAGATAGCAGGCCTCGCAGATGTTGTGTTCTCGGGCTGAGATGTGGCCTGCGTTGGCTGCAAGAATCCAGCCGTCTCCTGCTCTTCACCCGTCGTCCCTTGGTTTGAACCAACAACAGGCGTGGCCGGCACAACAGCAATCGCCGGCGTCTGTGTAGTCTGCGCTATGTTCCCTTCAGTGTCCTGCATTTCCACGTCTTCATCCTCATCTTCCTCCCCATCTGGGCTCTGGACGACCTCGTTCTCGTCAATGAGTTTTTGTATCTCGTCCAAGCTGATAGGTTGGGCCTCTAGGCCCTGCTCCTGGAGTGCTTCGTCGAAGAAGTCCTTGAGCTGCAACGCGCTCCACGTGGAGATGTCCGGCGTCATCCCGAAGACATTGTCGCCGACCTTGATGATGCCTATGAGAGTCGATGCCATCGATGCTGTTGAGGTCTTGGTGAAGGTCACAGTTTCCGAAACAGCGAGGCGTGTAATAATGCCTTGGATGACCTCTTGCGGATCATACGTTCTTTTGCCCGTCTTCTGCCCGACGTCCTGCATTTCAACATCTTTGCTTCCATATTCGTCATCCTCTTCCTGTTCCGTGTCGGACGTGACAGGCTCTTGAGGGAAGAACTGCTCGCACGTAGTCTTCGGGTCAAAGGATGCCTTCGCCCCCGGAGGTCCCGCCCGAAACGTCCACCCCGTTGTGAAAGGCTGCCGCGGCGCCAGCCCGCCCCTGCTCGGCGCGAGCGGTACCTTCGGCACTCTCGTCGCCTGCGCGGGCAGCTTGATGCCGAACTTTTCCACGTGCGCCCGCGCAAGCCCGAGCTCGTACTCGTACTGCGACGTGTCGTACGTGATTCCCGCCGCCGCGTCCAGCGCCGCCCGCTCCTTGAACGCCGCGAGCGACCGCTCCTGCTCCCGTTGCCACGCTTCTTCGCCCAGGTCCGCCTCGGCGAGCCAGGGGTACCGTTCGCCGAAGACCTCGAACAGGGCGTGACGAATCTTGTCGTGCCGGGAGAGAAGGCCGTCGATCTTGCGAGCCTCGATGAGGTCTTCCAGCAGAGTGAAGAGGGTGTAGTGCTTGCCATCCTCGACCAGCTCCTTTAACTCGTCCTGAAAGTCGTCTGGGAACTTGTCGTAGTGAGAGCTCAGCAGCTTGGCCAGGTCGCCTGCGCAGCGTTAGAACATGCTCATCAAACGAAGAGAGAGAGTACTCGCTCATTTTTTGTGCCGCCATGGCTGCGGTGTATTGCCTTGGACTGGCAGGGCGGTTTGTAGTTATATTTTGGCCCCAAGCGAGCCCTATTATGCTGCGATGATGAACTTTGTCACTCGGAAAAGGGGGTTAAAAGTAGGAAAGTAAGTATGCCGTCAACAGTGGCACAAACGCATATCTCGACCTAGCAGACGAGGAGAGCTCACAAAGCCAAGGAAATTACGTTACAGTATCAATCGTAAGGGGACGGAAGAGAGAGAGACTGGCCCGATCATCCCCCGCCACGAGAAGAGAAGATACTTCCATTATGAGGGGGAGCTTCCATCAAAAGTCCAACAAAGAAAACGAACAACAGACACAGCCCTCATTCCATGGATTGACTTCAATCAAAGAAAGACACTCAATGCGGGAGGCAGCTCGAGCTCACACAATGCGGACAAAGGAGTAGCGACACGCCGCAACGGCAGTCCAGCTGCAGCGGCACAAAGAAACCGAACGTCGGTCGACCGAGAGCTGGGGCGAGCTCTGCACCGCGTTCGCTGAGGAGCTGAGATCAAAGGGGGTTTTTAACAAAGGCCCCCGGGAAGAGCATTGATATGCCTGGTTCAGTGTTTTCAGAGAAATGTTTTCGGGAGCTTTGGTGACGAGACTGGTTCACGTTTGAAGACAAGGTGGCCATCTCACGAAAGACTGAAGAAAAATCAGTAGAGACTCCAAGAAACATCGAGATCAACCAAACGCTCGCATCATGTCGGACCAGGACCAGGACAACGGTCGTTCCATCTTTGGAAGTCCCGCACTGGGAGAGCAGACGGAAAGCAACAGCGAGGATGGACCAGAAGTCACCTCCCCTCCCAATCATCTCGCACCTCTTGGTCAGGAGAATCAGGAAGCGGAGTCTTCACGGCCAGATAGCAACGGAGGCATAAATCCCACTGCAAATACGTCTGCAGAATCGGATGCTGCGTTGCAAGCAGCCATCGATTTTGATCTCGACCGCGCCAGCGCCACCGGCTATCGACCACCCCCTCCGGCCGAATCCCCAGATCCTGATAACGTGAACCTCTCTGGCTCTCAAGGTCCTCAGGGCCCAACCTTCGCAACTCCAACAATGATCATCGGCGCGCCTCTAGGACGCAACTTCAGCGCCATTGAAGCAGCTGACGCGCTCGTCCAACAATGGGAGCAGATCTACGAGGAGAACCGGCAGCAGCATGGCGAAGAGGCCGTCGTGGGTATTTTGGAACAGCTCGAGCTGGCTAGGGCAGACAGAGCGGTACTGGACAGGATTGGACAGAGAGCAAGCGTCGAAGAAAGCTTGTAAGTCAGTTTGCTGCTCTCATTGATGAGGAACGGCGAGACCTAGGACCACACTGACAAAAATATCAGAGAGAATACCCAGATGTTCCGCAGTAAAGCAGTTGCCGAGCGCATTGATATCCTCCAGCAAGCACTCGAACGTAGCGAGTGCGAAGGCGAGAGAGTCAACATTCAGGGGGCCATTCGATGTTACCAAAACGAGTCTATCGTGCCCTCCGACTATTTTGCGCTCATCTACGCCGGCCATTTTGTAGACATTGCACCCTCCTATGCATCATTCACCTACGACCGCGCCGAGCGCCTTGACCGGTACTTCGCCGAGCACGGCCCCGGCTGGTTGTGGTTCGAGCCGCCCCTGAACCGCGACTCATCTGTATTAGGCGGAGGAGGCATCAACGCCATGAAGAGCACCTGGGTTGCAGAGACGGAGAGTCCCTTCGGCATGGGCGAGTATCACGTCACCATGGGGTTCAAGCGCGTCGATGATTTTAACTGTCGCAAAGCGAAGGAGGAAAAAGGGGCTGACACGACCGGGCGGGCGGCAGTCCTCCAGTGTGTGACCAAAGCCTCACGCAAATCAAAGTCCAAACCCGCGGCCAAGATGCCGAATAATAAAACACAGTCGGCCGGCACAGCAAAAACATCACTTGACATCTTCCAGCTCAAGCCAGCAGCACCTTCTGAAGAGCCCTCTCGCATCAAGTCCAACGCAGTGCGATTATATTTCCACATGCTTCTCGACACGGGGGCAACATTGCCAATGCTGTACAGGGAAGACTTTGCGGCGCTGGGCATCAACCCAAAGACGTACGCGGCCGCCTCTGCGATACAAATCTCGACAGCCAACGGTGCAGGACAGACATGCGTGTACGAGCTCCACGTCAGTGTCTGTGACACGCGCACCTGTCGGTCGCTAGTGGACGAGGATAAGCCGGTGTGGCCAGACGCGCACCCAAGCCTGGGAGGCATATTGCCGGTAGCCCAGGCCATCGGCTCCAGTAATAATCAGGCGGGTGTCGCCTACGGTACGTCGATGGATGACCGTCTCATCGACATCACCAACAAGGCCGAGGGCAAGAACACGCTTCGGCTATCGGGACTCCTGCCGTTCAAGACGTGCTACGTGCAGTCGACACCTGGCCTCGGCACCATCTGGCTGGGCGAGGATCGTCGGGACGTCCTGGGAGCGCAACGCATGCCTGGACAGATGCGGTGGGAGGCCGGCTCGACCGAGATGTTCGATCCGGGACATCCAAGGATGGACTGGCAAACGCTGCAGAGCCACAACGACGGCAATCCCAGCTTAGTGCGGATGGCGCATGAGGTGATCGACACAAAAGGGGAGAGGGTCGTCCGGTTGACCGATGTCGAGGAGGAGGGCTGGCATGGACGGAGTCGGACGTTGATCCTGGGCAAGGACGGCAAGCTGCCGGTATGTGAGATCGAGCCGAGACAACAGAAAAAGAGGAAGGTTGTCGAGGGTAGCTGAGAACTGCCGCTCGTGTTCCAGTCTGAGTAGAATGTGCACTTGAATCAAGCCCATAGTGATGTAGGATGTATGGTATGATGACGTCCCCCACCGCTGCCGTTTCGTCCCGTCTTCACGGAGCCTCCACATGCCAGCGGACCCGAGGCTGAACACGCGCGGAGGGCCAATGTCCGATGCATACCGCAGCCTCGCGGGCGTGTGCGGCGTTCTGTGTGCCGTTTGCTGTGTGCCGTGCTCGGGGCAGGGTTATGCCGTCGATTCAGGAGTCGCATAACCTGGCATCCCGGTCAGCCATCGTCATGCCATGCCACGAGACACCTTCCAAACGCTATACAGGGCCGGGGTGTAGGGACTTGTGGAAGAAGTTTTCGGCAGCAGAAGAAAGGAGTTGCGTTCGTCTCATCTCATTTTACCTCCTCCCTCAGCATTTTCTGACAGCGCGCCGTTGCGAAAGTGGATAGGATGAATGCAAGGTCGCATAGTCAATGGAGGTCAGCCTGTAAGTCAGGAGTCAGGAGTCAGTGTCCAGGAACCTTCACCAAGAGGAATGGCCCTCTCCACTCTCGATGGTCGATGGGAGCCACCCCCTGATGACTAACCCAACCCTGCGGGGATGCGCCTTCTCCCCCCCAAATGCACCTCATTCTGGCAACCTTATGTCATCCACCAGGCCCAGGCCCAGGCAGGGGCACCCCCATTCCAGGAAAAGGGGCAAGAAGGTGCACCCTCCATCCGTCCCTTCCTTGTCTCCTTGACTCCTTCCCTCCCTACATCCCGCTACCTCATGATAGCACGACACTACGACACTAACACCAGACCCCCCTTCCACCCCCCCAAGAATCGTACCAAAACTATCCCACAAGACATGTAGATGATGGCAGATGCTGCGGTGCGCCCGCCCCAGTGCCCAAGTATGCTGTGCAACCAGCCTCTTCACAGCACACAAACCTCAACCACTCGCTCGCCCCTCCAAGTCCGACCACACGCCCTCATTTCACCCTGCATGACAGCCCTCGCCTCGTTCCACCATAGCCAAGAGCTCGACCCTACAAAGCCCCCAGAACCATAGTTGCGTATCTGTTAAGGGCGCCAGTCAGCCAGCCCAGCCAGACCTAGATAGCAGCAACAGCACCCAGTATGCGACTCGCGCCCCTAATCTAACGCGCTCGCGCTCCCGCTCGCTCCCCAAGGGAAAAACCCACCACCAGGGAATAACAGCGGTCCCCTTCCACCCCAGCCAGCTAGCCAGCCAGCCAGCCACAGACCACCTGCCCTTGCCTCTTCCACGCATGTAATTCTAATCACGGCGGACCTCCTCCCTCTGACGTGGCACCGCTCGCGTGGGGTGCCCTCGCGAAGATCAATCTCGCTCGCGCCTGGTCCTGCTGGTCATCCTGGGCCATGCCACGCTCGCTGGGCCTTGACCCTGGCCGCCGCTGTCGCCGCCCTACCTAAGCCTGGCGAGTGAGAGCAGGACAGGCTCGGGGAGGCCCCCCCCCCCTTCCAGTGACATGTCCTATTTGCGTGTTTGCACGACCTTCATCAAACGCCGCAGCGGGCTATCAATGCCCAGGCCCGAGACATGCCTGGATGGGAGGGATGCGAGGTGGAGGTGTCACTTTGCTCGGTACTTCTTCACAGGAGACATGGAACCCATAGTTTGGAGAAATTTTACTCATTTTTTGGTTTGGCGCCTTTGTACCAGCTACCTAGACGGGGGGCGGTTCCGAGGCGCGTAGATCGTATGGATTGATTGATGGCCTGCACTGAGGGCGCAGGGTGGAAAGCTCGAACGCCGAGCCCACCCTCTCCCGTCCTTCCTCGAGCAAAAGTTGTTCGCTTCCGTCTCCATCGAATGGACTGTGCCCGCTGCAGCCCTGGCCTCCCCTGCATTATCCAAGCAAGAGAGCCACGGCCAAAATCCCTCCCATATGTTCAAGTGACCAGGCCCTTCAGGTATTAGTGGCCAGAGGCGTTGCCGCCACTGGCCGGCGTCCTTGGCCCAGCCATGTGCTCTTCGTGCAACAGCAGGCACACGTACCGCGTGCGGCTGTTGCTCCCGTTCGCCGAGGCTTCCTCCACCGGACCGTGTTCGCTGATCCTACAGTCTGACCCGTTGTCCATGTCGGCCTCCACGCTTGATTGTGCAAGAAGAAAAAAGAGGCAGTGCCGAGTTCCACCCCTGGACCGGTTCTATAGCACAGTTGATCGGGACGCCAAGATCCTCGATCGTTTTCCTCCACCTCCGGGGGTGGCCTGCCATCGCATGTGAAAAGCCGTTGTTGCTTGCGAAGAAAAGGGGGTATTTGCTGATCCGAGGTCTTTTTTTGTTTGGTGATTCACCGCTGTCGAGTCGTTGTTCGCGCAAAAAAAAATCAAATCAAATCGCTGAATGCCGTATCCGTGCTGATGAGATGTGAGGGAAGCCCAGTCTGTATGCTTCGATGCAGTAACATTTTGTTTTCTTCCTCCTCTGCTCTCCTTTTGCTCGTTGTCTTGAGCAAGTCCTGTCGTGTGACGTGTAGCTGAGAAATTGTTGGCCCGTATTAGGGGCCCGTTTGCCAGGACTGGCCTTGCCTTGGGCAGGGCTGGTCCGAGTCTGTTGAGTCCTACACCATCTGCCCTGTCGTATCGTGATGCATGTACGCTGAGTAATGCTGCTGCATCATGTGTTGCGGCGCATATGCGGAATGTTGAGGTTGCGGCGTTGGGGTTACCGGACACCGTGGGGGCATAGCATATGGATCCTTGGGTGCGGTACCAAAACAGTGTCCGTCAGGGGTGATGGGAGGCGTCATGTAACCGTCGGCCATGCCTTGGACGGCACCGTGGCCCTTCTGCGGGGTGCTGTAGATGTCGGTGTGCTTGGCAACGTGATCCGAAGGGGGAGAAGGAGGGCCGGCTTGGGCCTGTGCGCGAGCCATGTTGGCCTGGTGGGCCATGAAGGAGGCCAACTTCTTGGCGACACCAGAGAAGTGAGGAGCAGAGAACTTTCTTGACAGGGCGACAGACGGCTGGTGAAGATGTTGTGAGAGAGTCAACAGAGTGATGTTGTCGACGTGATCCCATTCGCCGTCGTTGATCTCGGGTTCGCCGAGGATGGCTCTGGCCAGGGCCAGAGACGAGCGTGCCATGACCGAGGGCTTGGATGAAACGAAGTCGCGGTGGTACAAGGCAATCTCGCAGATGTAGGCGGCCATGTGTTCGACCTCAATTCTGTCGTGCTCCTCAGCGACAATCAGCTGGGAGAAAAAGTCGACTGTCGGGTGGCCGATGGTCCACTCCAGGGTGTTGAGGACGTGCATCTCCATCTGCGTGAACATGCCAGCGTCGTAGAGACCGCAGCACATGTTGTTCAGCTCGTGGATCTGAGGCACGCGGTCCTTCTTGTCGCCGTATTTGGCGGCGATGAGCAGAGCGGCGCATCCGACGAGCTGGTAGTGCTGCTTGTAGACGACCCTTTTGGAGCAGTACCTGTCCAGGAGGTTGACGGTCAGGAAGAGCGTTTCGGGGAGCAGGGCGAAAGCGGCGTGCGCCTCGATGAGGAAGTCGATCAGGTAGGGCCTCATGTACCACTGGATTTCACGCTGCATGTCAATCAGGTTCGCATCGGGCAGTGTCTCGTCCTGTTCATAGTGTTAGGTTGGTTGCGCAACAGGAGGAAGGAGGTAGATTTCGGGTCACTGACCTCCATGTGCCTCATGTGCTTCATGATGTCCTCGAGGTACTCATCACCCGCCAGGCGGGAGAGCTCGTTGGCGATGATCTCTTGTCTTTGCCTTGAGATCATCTTGGCGGCATCTCTGGTGCCCATGCGAGGACGCTGGGGCTCGTCGACGACCTCGGTGAAGAACGCGACGTCAGGCTGCTGCGCCTGTTGTTGGTAGAAAGCCATGCTGGGCAGACTAGGCAATGTGTCGGGTTGAGACGGAAGGGTCGAAGTTGTTGGTCGGTGAGAGGTCAAAGAGCGGACTCGTCAAGTTCTCCAGGAAGCTTTTGAGGTCGAGTGCAGGAAGGCAGGCAGTCTTAGGGAGTGAAGGTTCGGTGGAGACAAGGGAGTGGCGATAGAAATATCCTCCGACCGAGCGATTAGAAAATTAGTATTAGAAGGAGGGTGTTGAGTCGAAGTCCTGGAAAGAGTGGCTGTGGCTGGGAAGGCCGCGATGCAGAATCGACTTGGGGGCAAGAAATGACTGAAGTGGCCGGGAAACAGGCCGTTTAAAGAAGTGGTGGTCCAAGGGGCTCTAGATGGACATCATGTCAGCTCTAGGAATCTTGAAGACACGTGAGGGCGGGCGAGACATGGGAGTTAGGCCGATCCAGGGGGGATATTGAATGCCGGTGTCATGCCCATGATTCGACGGCTGTGGTGTGTGGAGACGAGGCAGGCACGAGGGGAGATGGGCGACTTGTGCAGGGCCGGCCTTCATAACCCCAGGGGGAAGGGGTTGGATCGGAAGGGCGAAAGGGGAGGTAGGGACAGGGAAGAACATACCGCCACGGTGAAGATAGTCTAAAAGACAAGACACAGGAAATGAGACAATCCTGAGGCTAGTGGGTAGGAGGTACGAGTTAACGTGTCCCACGAACAACCTGCAGACAATAGTCGAGCACGACGATGGAAGAGGGTGCTGAAAGTTCCGGCAGGAGCAGTCGGCACGTAAGCTGTGGAGGGCAAAGTAGTTTAGAACACGGCCGGTCTGCATGGAGTACGACAAGAGGGGGGTGCTGTCATTTCACGAACATACCTTTCACAGTCGTCACCCAAAAGGGGGGGAGGAGAGGAGTTACACCGAAAGGTGGCACAAGGATCTGGTCATGTATGGAATCTCTTCGCAAAGCAACCCGGAGAGATGACAAGTTGTCCAAATCTTGCGATTCCTGGGAGGACTCGTGCTGCACGGAGGGCAATTGACGACGTCCGGGGGTTCTGAGGCGGAGAGCTGCAGCAGGGCTAGCCTGGGGGCAGTTCCAATCTCGGAAGGAGGAGAGTGCGGGCTTGGTGGAATGACGGTGGGATGAAAGGCCGGCGTCGAGAAGCGAGCACGGAAGGGAGGATCGGAGCCACGGCGCTTCGATGGATGGGTTGAGTTGAGTTCCTCGTCGTCGGGCTGAGGAATTCGGGAGGGGATCGAAGCCGGTGGGTCGGGGGGGTTGGCGAGAGTCGGATGGGCAGAACAGGATACAAAGCTAGCTGCAGTCCCAAGATGTCCAATTCGTCTCTTTCTGATCGGTTGTCTGTTTTCGCTCGAAGACACTCGAGGGTTGTTCCTTATCCTTTATATCGGATTGGAGCTGATGGTCCTCAGGGGGTGGTGGTGAGGGGGGACGGGGTCCAGTGTGGCGGCCTGCTTCCTCTTTCGAGCCAATTCTCTCTGGTTGCAAGAGGAATCGGAGAGGACTCTGTGGGTTCGTGGATGTCAGAGTCAGGAAGGGCAGGCTCTGGAGGGAATGAATGGATGAGGGAGGTGGGAGGGAGAGGAAGGGGGAATGGCGGAGGAGGAGGAGGGTAGGTTAAAGGGTAGGAGGAGGGCTGAGGAGACGGGGAAGGATTGGAAGAGAGGTGTTTTAACGAATGGTTTTAAGACAGGATGGTGCAGCTTTGGCCCTGGCGGGCGGACAAGCACGACCTGGTACTTTGCGTGTACGAGAGGTCAGGTATCCCCAGCCCAGGACCGGGGTCTTGTGCTCTTCCGGGCGGGCTTCCCACTTTTTTCCTTGCAGATTGGCCTGCAAGCGCTCAGCGTGTGATGCCTGCTAGGCCTGGGCGAAGGTACAAGGCGCGGTGGGTGACGGAGGTACCGGGTCTGGCGCAGCTCGATTTGTGCAGGCCACTCATCCGGGCGCCCACAGCGAAGAGGGGGGTACCGTAAGATACGGGGGGTGGGGTTTCCTGGGCGTGTCTCGTTGCCGGTTGAACCTCACGTCCAGGTCGCCCGTCAATGATCTTTGATGCCGAGGGTCAGGACGATTGGTGCCGCTGTTACGGATCTTTCTGGCCTTCTCTGCCTCTGGGAGGACGATGCAGCGCACACGAGATGATGCTAGGTGGATTCTGAGCCTTGAATCTCGTAGCTTCCAAGATGGCAGTCTGACGAGGCCGACGAACGAGCGAGCGAACGAACGACGAGACGAGAGCAGCCAGACCTTGAGCCGTCAGGTCAGCGGCGAGTGGGCGGCGTGTGCTTGGTAGTGTAATTGCGTGGAGTCGCCTGGGCAGTCAGTCCGTGTGCGAAGGCCGGGTTGGTCGCTGGCGTGTTTCTCGGCCTGCAGGGGTGGTGATGGATGGAGCTGGGGGCTTGCTGGAGGTGTGGCAGATGGAAAGCTGGGATTGCTGGACGGGCTGAGAGCACGGAACGGGGATGGACGTTTGCTGGAGCGAATGGGCGTCGAGACATAGGCAGTGTTCGGATTGTCTTCCTCTCTGACCCGGGGTCAGGTTGATGATCTTTCCAGAGCTCGGAAGGGCCCAGCGACGTTTTGCTGACGCCGTCTCGCGGACTCTGTCCACCTTCCTCTTGACTACTGTGCACTCCAGCGTCGGCGCGGGGCTCAAGACAGCCAAAGAGGGCCAATGGAGCGGAGCGCCCGCGAACAGCTATGACGATGATGGAGGCGTGGCCGCAGGTGGGCTCTTTCGGGCTTCGGTGGAGAGAAGTGATGCAGTGGTGCAAGTGGTGCTGGTGGTGCAGTGGTGCAAGCGGGTCGCTGACTTGTGCCATGCTTCCGTTGTGGCTGATGTCTCTTTTTTTATGTCGACGACCACTTCACCACATGGCGAGGGACACGACTGTCAGAATTGTGACATGGCGGGGGGGGCCTTCGAGACTGTTTTCCTGTTGATGGAGCAGACGAACGGTCAATGGTCAATGTATGGCACTTGGTCGCCTCATGGGCCGCACTTCACTCGGCTTTGTTATTTGTTGTCTGTTGGTAGGTATCTTGTTTGTTTAGCACAAGGTGGTGGGATGAAGGAAGGATGACTTGATGCGGTGGCCGCAGCAATTGATTGCCATTGTTGACGCACATGACCCAAGTGTCGCTTGCCGCTGCAACTACAGCGCTGACATCTGGTTTACAGAAGGCGAACCCCGCAGAAGCGCTCGCTGTAATGGGGCATCGACTGCACGGCAGGGTACCTCAGAGGATGGCGGAGGGGGCTTGGATTGACAGGGCAGTCGCTACCATGCAGACATGGTGTGTACCGTCAGCCACATGTCATTCGGCACAAGACACAGGCAAGTGCATCCAGCAAGTGCCCCGTTTCCAGCTCAACATCCCAGGCACCAGGGAAGGTGGGGAATCTCGATCCAGGCAAGAGCGGCCAACCTAATGCACCCATCTCGTCTCGTCTCGTCTATTCTCTTCCACCCGACCGCCCGTTCCCCTCCTCATGTCGTCTCGACGCGAAAACACCATTTACGCGCGAACTCGACACGTCCAGCCTCGACACGTCCCGACACGTACGATGCCGCCATGCAACCTGAACCCGACCTTCCAGAACCAGCCTGCGACCGTCGCAGAAGCCCTGATGAGCTGCATCGTAACCGGATCGGCCGTGCCCCCGGTGGCCCCCGTTCCAGTTCCAGTTCCAGTTCCTGTCCCTGTTCCTCATTACGAGTAGCATCAGAGCATCGCCGTCAGCACTGGAACACTTGTCCGGGCTAATCGCGACATCTCACAGCCCACTGAACTTTGGTCTCCACGGCCGCCGCGGCCAGCGGAAGATCACCAGCACCTCCACGGCCGTGAACGAGGCCTGTCTCTCCTGGATCTTGGGTGCCTCTCATTGCCCCGCAGCATGCATCCTTATGCCAGGAAAGGGAGTCGGCCTGCCCTGCCTGGCCACGGCGGATGAGCAGCATCGCCATCATCCTCTCGTCAGCCCAGCAAGGGGCGGCCCCATCAGTCCAGCCTCGGACCTTGCCCTGTTCCACGCATGCTTCGCTACGGTTTTTTTAGACCACAGGCAGAGACCAGCCGAGCATTATGTCAGAAACGCGAGACCAGGATCCGGGCCGCAACTTTGCCAGGTTGGCAGGCTTGCGGCATCCGGCTCAGCAATAGCTCTGACGGTCTGCTGCACCCAGTACGCCCCCAGACCCATGCCACAACCAATCACCACGCTCATACGCGCTCCTGCACGACTTCGCCAGAACGCCAGATTCAATTAAAAGCATCCATGCGTGTCATGATTCGACAACCGGGGGGTCGCCGCCACCATCAGCTCTACTGTTTCCTGCTCCGACTCCTCACCAATCTCACCCTAAGAGTCCAAGGCCATGCATGCATAGCTTCCTGCCCCTTGGCCCTCAGCTGCATCTCATCTCACCTGTCGCAACTTGGATCAGCACCAAGCCGTGCCAGATAACGGAGTAGTCGGCGAGCACAGGCAAATGACGGTCCCGTTGGTGCTGGCGCTGGGCATTCGGGAAACCTTATGTCCCCTGATTGCGGTTGCTTTCGCATCTCCCGTGCTGTGGAACCACTGTGACAACCTGTGGCTGACCACTAGGCCCTAGGCCTGTCCAACACGGCCTTCAATTGCTTCACCTTCGGTTGTTCGTCGCCTCTCATTTTAGGTGTGCTAGTTTGCTTGCCTCTCACCAACGACGGACGGTTTCCCCGAAAACTTACTGAGCATGTCTTTGGCTGGATAGTACCCAGTCCGTCGGTGCGGGAGCTCGTGCCAAGTTCTACGTCGGACGCAGGTCTGAGACCTGCTGGGCAACGACGTGGATCGCAGAAGCAAGTAGAATGACACTCGCCAGTGAGATGCACGCCCCTTAAACAGAAACCGCATCAGAAGCAACGAGGCGCGAAGTTCAAGGGTTCACGACAGCAGGCAACCCCCGATCTATCGAGCCTTGGATCTTCTGCCAAGCCCAAAGACTTGGTACCATGGAATGTCCGAACAAGTCGAAAAGACTTGGTTACCTGTTCAACCTGACCACCACGGGCGTCTCATTCGCGCATTGCGACCCTGGAGCTAGTTGTTCCTAACGTCCCGGCAGCAAACCACAACTTCTTACTGTTGGTTCAGATTCGTCGTATTTCGTCTGAACCCTATCCGGGCCTTGACCATGGCGCTGGCAGCGGCATGCGCCATGACAAGACCAAGAGTCAGGAGTTAGCACTCTACGAAAATGATGCGACATCTGGTTTCAACCCGGGACGTCATTGAACTAAGTTGCGACCCGTGAGCCTCCAGGCCGTTACTGGTGACTCGGTACGGGCCTTAGTCGTGTCGAGAACAGCGGGCGGATAGTATCATGCCGCTTGCACTCGATCACGGGTAACGAAACATCCTTGGCCAACACCAACGCCCCAGACCCTTGGCGAAAACAAGACATTCCGTTTCCCATCATTTACGAAGACGGATTCGGTTGACTGGGCAGTTGACGTGTCGCAGAGCCGAGCGGTGACTTCCAGCGCTGCACTTCGAAAGTCACAATGTGGCAAGCATTGACCGCCCCTCCATGAACACTGCAGCAAGCCCGTCATTGCATGTGCACTTCCACCCCATATTGAAATGCCGCGACGGTCTTTCGGCCTCAAGGACCCATTGTCGCGTGCCCCCTCAAGCACGAAGAGATTTTACACCAGAAAAGACGCGAGAGAGCGGGCTCACGATGCTTGGCGCGAGTCGTTCGGTCTTCCAGGTCGAGTGCCGCCTTCTACTCCATCAAAGTCGTCCCTCTCGGAACCCAGCCGATTCCAACAGCGCAAGAAAGAGTGCCGTTGCATCGGTGACGGGAATCGCGGCTTTCCAATCACAGCGCGACTTGAGTGGCCAGCCCCAACTGCCCCGTCGGTCAGTGGTGCAGGCATGTGGTGCAGGCATAGCGGTACAGGGAGGCTGGGCGATTTAGCGCAAACTGCCAGGTTAACCGCGGCGATGGGCGGCATGTCAAACCACCAGATAATGAGGGGTCAAGTTGAAGACCTCGTGCCCAGTTTGAGCGCAAAGCTGTCAGGCCTTGAACGCCAGTTCTACCATAAGGTACATGTTGACCATCCCATCCAAAGCCGTGGAGGTGTCGACTCTGCCAGGCCGTAGCTCTGGATATGCATCCCACTCTGTGGCTTACAAGTAGATCCGATCTGCTGCTCGAGGGACGACCACCTTCCTGGCTGAGGTGTCATATTGCTCCATTGATCGAATCAATGACATATGGCAAGTTGAAGACCAGGGTGTCAATTGACGGCTTGCAACATCGGCCTGCGGCTCAAAAGTTGCAGTCGACTTTTTGCTCTCATCCTCGGCAAGCTTTACAGAGAATGAGTCCGTAAACCTGGAGAGTTGCGGGCTAGCGATCTGGCCATGCATGACAGGGACTGATGCGGATCTCGCTACTGTATGCGTCCCCTGCCTGCATACCGATGCATACATAGTGGAGGTATCCGACTGCTCATGACCGACAATACACTGCAGCGTAGGGCGGGACGGGACGGGCTGGGCTTGTCACTCTGCATCATTGCCCGGTCAGCAGCAAAATCTGCCTGTTTCGAGGGAATTCGAGCTCCCGAGATATTCGGCCGGATGGGGGCGTTGTTCCCACTGAGGGGGCCTCTGGCCTAAGCGGTGGCCTCGATGGAGCAGATCCATATGGATGGTGAGTCTCCGAAGCGAAGCCGCCTTGTGCAATGCCGAGCTTTCCCAAGAAACTGTCTTCGTCTCCCCGCAGTGGGGCCACAGCTGTGAGGATAGACTGGCCATGCTACGACGGCTCACGGTCGACGGATCTGTCTCAAGAGGGGAGACAAGTCGATAGTAATCTTGCAGGCTCTGGCAAGCCTTGCGAGCCTTGCAAGCCTAGAGCCAGCGCTGTCTCTGGTACGAAGACATGATGCTGGCCGGCTCGTATCATACAAAGTCAAGACGTCGACGAGACAGCCTCGAAAGGATGTTTCGGACCCTTTCGACCAGCCACCCCGAACCCACGCGTCCCGCCTGATGCCACGCCTCGCGACCGCGACCGCGACAATGCCCACGCCCCCCATACGCCGCTCGGCGCCCACCAAGGTATCAACATTTCGCGTCGTGCAGCTTAATCCCCTGCATCGCCGTGCATCGTCTCCGCAGCCCGCTCCATCATGACGAGGAGACAGGCGCCTCTGGTGAGGCGAAGCGCAGAGAGAGAAAAAAACCCTCGACCTAGTAGATCCGCCCAAGCCGACTGATCATCAAAGAATTCCTCATGAGCGTGGTGGGCTCGTCCGAAGTCGAGGGTCTGGGTTCCGTATCTTGGCCGAGCAACGAGGACCCTGAGGCTGCTCCGTCCATCTAGCCAAGTCCAGTTGGAGGAGGCGGCACTAGAATGGATACAAACGGATGGAGCCACGAACAATTTTTTATTCCTCTTCCATGCAATGCATACTGTCCCGTCCAGGGTCTCGACTTCCAAGATGAGGGGGAATGGGCAGCAAGACATGATTTTTTTCTTGGGTTGAGCCTTGCTTTCCCTGTGGTCTCTCGGCATCTGGTAATTTTGGACAGGGGTTTATAGCTCCTTCTCAAGGTGGGAGGTAAAATGGTGAGGGGGAAGCTTCGGAGGCGTCATGACCCATCATCCATCATCGCCGTGCGTGTCAGCGCACACACGCCTCCGTGTGTCTGAGAACATGTGCCTGGCCCAACATCTGTCGATCACGCTGTTTTCCTTCTCATGATGAGACGAGGCCTTTTGACTGGCGAGGCAACGCGAGCCCCGGGCGGCGGTATGACGGCACAGGGCAGATCACCGGCTTCCTTTTCCTGGGTCGTCTCCTACAGTCGGTGCATCGACTGAGCACCATCACTTGGACCACCCATGCACGGCTTGGCCGGTCCCAGCAGCACCAGCCTCCTGTTTTAGCCGCTCTGCCCGCACGTCGCTCAGCCGCCTCGTGCCACTCCACCGGATCCCGGTCGGTCATGATTGAATCTCCTGGTGTCTTGCCTGCCGTCTCTCCATGGCCCCACCCGGGCAAAACCACTCAACGCGGCCCATCGGGCTTGGGGCCTCTGCACGACGCGTCTTGCACGCGAAGCATTACGGGGAAAGGGGTCTGCCTGATTCGAGGTGCATGCAGCCAGATCGCCACGATCCGAGGCCTGACCTATCTTGAATCGCGATGTGCAGCGCAGGGCGCCGTCGATCGTTCAAGACACTTGTCGCCTTCTGCTGCGCGCAAAAAGCAGGGAGCGGAGTCGATGCTGCACACTCGTCTCGCGGCCGAAATGACAAAGGAAGCTCTCCACTGAGTAGGTGACGGGACGGGACACTACCGGCACACTACCTTACGTCAGGCAAATATGATGCGGGGACACGAAGCGGTCGAATTTTGCAACGCCGCCGCCACGACTCAGCGTCGGGTCCAACGGGGCGGGGCGTGAGACGAGGGGAGAGGGGACGAGAGAAAGAGACAGAGAGAGAACAGAAGAGAACGAGAGACGGGACCAGACCGTGGCGTTCAGGCTCTGTCTGGACCAGTTTTGAGGCGTGGAAAAGCAACGCAGACTGGCCGAACCACAAGTTCCGTTCTGTCCCGTGACTTTGGCCAACTTGACGCTAGGGGACCGGACGAGGACACGCGAGACACGACGAAGACAGACACTGGCAAAAAGAGCAGATATAATGCTTCTTCCAATAACCATGCGAGTATTGGAAACAAGGCAAGGGTTCTGGTGGACGACGAGGGTACCGGTGGAGTGGTGCACAACTTGGAGACTTTCCAGACACCAGCGACACAAGGCAATGCACTAGCCTTATGTTCTGTGTGGCGCCGACCCTAACCCGCGAGGCCCGGTCGTCCCCGCACGTGTCGTGCAGGGATATTCGGTGGATCCCGCACGGGCACTGCCGAAGAGTCTTACCAGATGAGGGCTAGCTGGCAAGTGATGACAGTTGGGAAGGCTCCCGCACCGAGCTCCGGCTCCGGACTTGGACGCTCTAGCCACAGCCGCCGCCCCGGATTCTCAGTCCAATGTCCAATGTGCGGCGTGATCCACTCCTTGCGGCTGCACAACAGGCGGGCCCTGACACAGCACAAGGCACAAGCACATGCTCATCGAACCATCGACCAATCAGTCGACGAACAGGTATTCAGGACGAAGCTGTACGCATGTTTTCCGTCTCCAGGCACCCTTGGTAGGGCTGGGTGATTGACTGACGACATGACTGCTTCTCAGGTCGATTTGTCCTCTCTCTCGTCGCAACACCCAACTGTCCTGAGAGAGAGAGAGGAAGAGGTGCTCCACTCGCAAAGACGGTTTCGACATTTTGCCCGTGTGCTGACAAGGACTTCTGACGGAGCATGACCCGCCGCCGTCTCCTAGGCCAGGCAAGGTTCACCATGCACCACCAGTTGTGCGATGAGATCGGCGAAACGAAACATCATTCTCAACCGTCGATACGATTCTTCTCCTGTCTGGCCCGACAACCATATCATGCCCCTGACTTGACGGTACGGTCGGCCGCCTACTGTACCTGAACAGCGGGGCCGGCATGTTCTCGCCTCGTCTTGGGGGCCCCTTCCGCCGTCGGTTCAGGGCTTGGGCCTCGACCAACCCGAGGATGATCATCGCAGTGGCTACGTCGTTCCGGTATCGACCTACCTTGGTGCAAGAACAGATGAACTCGGTCGTTTCTTTTACCGCGGCCAACGCATGCTACCATTCCGAGACCTGTCCAGTGGAGTGGAGGAGAGGAGCCCGGACATTGAACTCTATGGCCCGATGGTTTCTTCTACATGTACAAGCACCTCCTCACCCATCTCACGCGCGTTTGAGACAGTTGCCAAGGCGTGCGAAGGCGGAGCAGGACCGTGTCTATCACCTCGAATAAATTTCGCATGCGACCCCCGCGCGCCATCCTCACAACCCAATCAGACCCCGACGGAGACTGCGCCGGCCGGCTTGACGTCTCGATGAAAGCGAAATGTCTTTCAAAACGGCCAACTTCGTAGAGCCCGGCGTGCCTCCTGTCTTTGATCGCTGGCTGCGCTGCTGGACTTCGTTTAGGGCGCTCGGCCACCGACTCGCTCCAAACCCAAACCAAAACTAGCCTCGACTCGCCGTCTAACTGTAACGCCAAATCGACTGATCGTCTCCCCTTGGTGATTGCTGACGAAGAAACATGGGACCCTGGGACGGCACCAACCGGAACCTCAATTGAGCAATCAGAGTCCAGGAAAGAGGTTGAGCTCTGGCCTCCCAGAACGCGAAAAGGCGCGTTCCCAGTGCACTGGCGACGACGTGCATCCGCTGGCTTCCCGCGTCGTACGGGTGGGTGCCCCTTGTTTCTGGAACGCCGGTTGGTTCGTTGGCCCTGCGGTCAAGATGACGCGTGGTTGCATTTGCTCGCCCATATTACGATTTCCAGATGCAGCGAGCCGGCAACGACCTAGCAGCCCTCTGCCTCTCTCACGCCATCGTCGGAGCTTGGGGAGGTGAGCAGTCAACTCAGTCAGCCAGTCCATCCTTGGTGTGCCGATCGTCACATCAGACGAATCATCGCGGCTGATCCGACGACTACGACCCCGGATCTTTATCTGCCCCCTACCCCCCCTTGTCGATGGTGTTGGTCCTAAACACCAGGATCAGGATCAGGCCCATAGCCATATCGGTTCCAGGCCTTGGACGGCACACCGAAAGGAACTCTCCCCGGTCCCGTCGCTGCTTTGGGCGCTGAGCCATCTCGGTTGAAACCCCCGTCAAGCCATTTTAATGTCCTTCACCCCGGAAACCACCCAGTGAGCGAGCTCTGCCGCGGCCCGGCCTCTATCATCACCTTCTTTTTCTTCCGACACGGCCAAGCTCGCCGATCTGTCGCTGCGACTTACGAGAGACGGTAGGAGGCACGGGTCCCTAATGACAAGTCAAGACGGATGAATGAATGGGCGGGCCACCCTACCTTTTCCGTCCGACGAGCCGTGTGATTGAATCCTTTGGCTTATGGTCCGTTAGCAATCCGCCCTTGGCACTCGCCTGATGCATTGGACCTTGCTTGACATTGTGCTGAGCGCCAACGACCGGCGACGTACCAACTTGGAAACATCCGGCAAGATCCCCATTGCCGAACTACAAACGGTTCGCCACGACGTCAAACCGACCCCGTCACCGTCGCAAGCTTGGCGGCTTGGTCCGTCCCCGCGCCATGTCGGGTTCCCTTGTGCTAATGATACTACAAGCCGGCTTCATCGCGAACCGGGCCAGGCTCGGGCTCAACTTGTGGTGCAAGCTCCCACTTGCCGTCGCGCAGCCGGCCGTCCTCGGGGAGTGAGACATACGCATCATATCCGCCGCAAGCCAGCTGCCCTGCCAGGCCGCGTGCGATGTCCTGCGCTGCGCCGCGCCGTGCTCATCCGAGTCGTTCCTGCAGTCAAGTCGAAAAATCCACTACTTGTCGGGTTCGTTCCTGTCAGACGGGCTGCGCGGCCGCACGGGGGGAATATCGCCCCCTCCCCTCATCGGCAAGGCTCGAAATCAAGGCAGCCTTTCGCTTTCATGTGGACGAGGATTGGATGGGCGAGGCCGCCCAGCTTCCCCGCACTGGAGTCTCCCCCCCCCCCCAGCCCTCCGAGGCGGAGCTCGTTCCCCGAAGAGCACACAGCGAGCAGGAACCTCGGAGGCCCCGCGGGAGGAGGCGAAGCTCTCAGGGCGCCCCTGGTAGCTAGCTCCAATTCTCACTCTATTCACGTCCGACGGTCTCGTCTTGGATTCGATTCGACGCTGCAACGAGAGCTGATTCGCAGGGAACCATCTCACTGGGCGGCGAACATGGCAGCACCGCTATTCTAAGCACGTTTTGGCGAGCCACGTCCGTACCCAATCACTTGGCCAAACATGACCCAAAGGATCGCCAGGCTTTGCTTGTCCCCGTCAAACGATTGATGCGATGCGTTCGTCTGTTCAGCTGCCGGGGTCCCTTGGAGGCGTTCGTGGCTTCACAGCCCGTCGTTGTCCGTCTAGTTTGTAGTCTATTGCCTCTCGGGTTCGCCACGACCGATCCTGCCAGCCGTGTCGTGGGGGGGAGGAGGAGTAGGAGGGACAGCAAGGATTTAGGAACCGACGGTGCGCTGGGTTAGCCAGACATGCTGAGACGGCGTCTGCACAGACGACGGTAGTAGCTCTCTCAGCCAGTCAACCCGCGCACCCGAACGATCGCTTGCATCACCGCGCCAATTCCGACAAGAGGTTTCGCTTCGCTGCGAGCCTTTTCGGGGAGGTTCGAGCTAGCTCTTGGCTTTGTTGACAACGGCGAGGTGTGTGTGTATGTGTTGCTCGAGACGGCACGCGTCGAGACGTGTCGAGCTCCAATCCGATGGCACCATCTCGGTACTACGACACGCCATCCGAGATGGTCTCGACGATAGCGAGCACACACAATATCAAGAAAAGGCACCACCCTTTTCAGCTTCGGTCAGACGACTGTTCGCAACGGGCCGTTATCATGCCAGCTGGCAGTGGCTGACCGGCATATCCCTCCCAGGAGGCAGATGAGGGGTGGGTGGGAAAACCAGCTCGACGGGCTGCTATACGCGTTTCGACGACGGCGATACGGTGACACGGCGACACGGCGATGCAGGTCGTGCTGCACGCTGCAAGCCCATCAACGAAAGCTGATGGCCCAGCTCTCGTTTCGCCGCCGTAGCGCCCAATCCACGACCCCCCTCGCGTGCCGCCTCTGGCTCCTGGGTTTTTTACTTGAAGCCGGGGCATTGGGTCCGGCGCATGCGAGCAGAAAACAAGATTTACAGTTGCAGGGCCCGCCCGCGATGGTGGCCAGCCTTGCGCTTAGACCTGGTGGTGTGCTCTGCCCCGCGCCTTGGGTTCGGCTGGCCGCTGGTCTGTCTGGTCGAGTTTACGACGCGCATTACGGGACGCCTTCATTTCCGGTACGCGTTGATGTGGTGGTGTGTGGTGGTTGTTGGCGCGAGATGGTGCGTCCATGGGCGAATGGGCGAATGGGACTATTCTCCGATCCGGGCAGACATGGCAATCCCGAGTTGGATGGCTGGCTGGACAGGGGAAAGTATCTCGAAAGGGGGGGTGGGAGGGGCGGATGCCCTGGCGCGGATCATTCATTGAATATTGACTGTATTAAGGATCGAAGGAGCATCTACATACCCTCCTTTTCGGCCGCAATTCAGGGTTGTGTAAAGGGTAGATAGAGAGGGAACCGGTTGACCAGAGAAGGGGGTGCGGGGACAATATTTCCTCTCCCAGCCACCCTTTCACCCTCCACCCTCTCTACCCTCTACCCTCCTCCAGTAAGGCATCCCCCTCCCAGGCACACCCACCCTCTCCTTTCCAAGGAACAGAAACCCATTCAGCCATCCCCGTCGGCTGCAGGAGCATCGGAGGTAGAGCCAGGAGATTCTGGAGAAGCAATAAAGCCGCGGGCGCTAGACAGGAGATGGTGGGCAAAACCTGTTTGTCTAGTCGTTCGCGCTGGGATCCATGGTATGGAGAAGGTGCCATTGGCGAATTGGACACCGGTGACTGAGAAATTCCATCCCATCAGAGGATCGAGATCGAGAAGGTTGCGTAGCATACGTGTTCGCGAGGGGGCGCTAGTGCCGCATAAGCGGGCGTGGGGTCGGCGAGGGGCACGGCGTTAGCATCTCCAAACCGCTACTCGGGTGTATGAATGGTGAGCTGGTCACAACCTCAGACGCGACATAGCGGCGTGCATATGCGCCATGGGGCTTCGCAATATCAACGTTCGGGAAACCGGATACCCCGTCATGGAGCACTGCCATTCCGGGGATCGTGAGCAGTTCCTCCTCGCCGATGCTGGTCCCGTGAGAGGCCGAAAGAGGTTCGTTCTCGATAAACTTGGCCTGGGGATTCTGACAAGGGTCAGTCGAGAACCGGGGTGACTCTCCTGTGGTACGGGGACCTGTCGAACGTTGAACCCCATCAATAGGAGAGAGTTTCCCTTCTTCTGGAGGAGTCGCGGCCAACATGATTGGAAGAGACCCCTTTGCCATGACCGGTGCTGTGGCAGAGCTGACCGTTCCGTCTGGGGTCACCAAGTCATCCTGGAGCTTCACGGTGGTGCCGTCGAAATTGGTCGTGAGAGGCTGCTCTATAGAGAGGTCCGGCCATGCCTGTAGCAGTGCAGATGGTGTCATGCTGTGCTGGGGAACAACAGAGGATGGACGGCCAGTGCAATGCTTCTTGTTTGGAGGTTGCCCGTCAACATGCTCGGGATGACAAGCCAGTGGCTGTGCCGTGTGATGTGTGATATCGGTGGCATTCCGTTTTCTCCGACAATGGATTTTCCCATGCGCCGGCATGAGCACTCCTGGCTGTTGCGTTGGACGTGACACTGGACCTTGTTGGCCTTGGGGCGTTGTGGCGATGGTTTGATACTGCTGCCCCATGGAGCCGTGGTCAAGAGATACTGCCCCGCATGGCGAAGGCAGCGGTGGCATTAACTGAAACTGACTCTGCGTCGGCATGCTATAAGGCTGAGTTTGCAGCCCCCCCGAAGGCTTGTGAGCCTCAGTTGACCTCGACTTGACGAAGTGCTGAACGACCAGGAAACCACGTTGAGGGCTGCTCGCCCGACACTTTACAGCCGCCAGCATCTTCGATCCGAAGTTGACCTCCACACAGGGAGATAGGTCCTGTTCATGTTGTCTGGCGGCGCCCGAGGTCTCTAACACTGCCCAACGAAAGGCGTGGCATTCTGGCCCAGTAATCTGGCCTGGCCACCAGAGATAGTCAGCGCAGACCTGAGCCTCGTTTCTGCGGAGATAGACGAGTTGTCCGAATAGCTCTAGAAGCATATTGTCGGCCGCCAGATCCTTGAAGACAGTGATGTATTGTGGTTCGACACTCCAGTCAGCTGGTGTGTTGCCGAAGGCATTTTTGCAGAATTCCTGCAGGCGTGGATAGTCAACCGCGGCGATGAGGCAGACGACTTTGCGGCATTGTGACCAGCCACCAAGCCCGGGGTGAGGTTTCTCTGGTGGTGGCAGATATATCCAGTGAAAAAGATTGGGGTAGCTGATGTGCATTTTCCGGATCCCGAGTTGTTCGAAACCCTCTGCCAATGGAGGAAAGGCAAGCACAGCAAGGACGCGAGGCGGAACAAAGATGGCGGTGTTCGAAGAGCCAGAAGAAGAGATTGACCTATGCCTACCGCTGCTGCTGTTCCGAGATGGAGAGGATACTTGACTCGGCAGCTGGGAGTTCGAGCCCGAGTCCAAGCAGGCCAGCAGCTGGGCAACGTCAGGTGCAGGAGCCTGCTGGATAGGGACGGGGGCGACCTGTAGCTGGCGGTCGATATGCTGCACTGTCTGGATCTGCTGGATCTGCTGGGTGTTCTGGGCGAAAGGAACATTGCCGACGTACTGGGGGCCTTGATATCCCCGACGGACCATGCTCAAGTTGAATGGGAGGTTCGGAGTGGCCATGGCTGTTCGAGTATCTCCTAAGGTTGATCATAAACGTATGATAGACTCACTTGGCAATAGCAATATGGATGGCGACAACGACATAGATGACTTGCGTGACGAAGAAAGGGTCAAGATCAGCCTTCGACCAAGAAGGTTGATGTGATGCCTTTATAGATGGAGAAGAAGAGGCATCGATCGGCCTTCGTGGGAACGATGACCTTTCTCCGCAAGGGGGTGCGTCCTGCCCAGAGAGTTGGGTGCTCTTCCAGTGCCATGAACCTTCTTCGTCCAGATAGCCATAATCGAGCAGTCACACACACCCTCGTGGCCTATTGGTGTGGGGACTCGAACGGCAGGAGCAACCGCCCAAGACCAGAAACAGTTGGCCATCCAGCTCCTGCGAAAACCTTCGGCAAGGCTGGTGATATCCCACTGGTCAAGACGCACCGACGCGTTGGGTCAATGTCTATCCCAAAGAAATGCTCCAAGTTTGGCCAGCTCGCACGCCAGGACCCCCTTCGTGTAACGTTCGAAAGGGGCACCCTGGCGAACGACGTGTGGCTTCTGACAACAGCTTTCTTCGTCCAGTCAGCGAGAGCGGCCTTGAGCCATGCTGCGACCTGGGTGGCGGTGGGGGAGGGGGGAGACATGGAGGGATATTTCGAAACGAAGGCAAAATTCAGAACAAGGCAAAGGTACGGTGAAGGAGGGGGGGTGTTCTCGAAAGTGGTACGAAAAGGGGGTGTTTCCGCGACAAGACGCACATCTCCCTATCCGGGCCAGGCGGCTCGAACAAGTTGATAGGGGCAAGCAGCCTGGAACACAGAACCAACATAGCCAGGGGAGACTCTTACCGCGATATAGACAGTCAGTCGATACGCCCTTGGTTTCCGAAGTCGTCAGCATCACTTGGCCGTCACGTACCATGAGGTTGCCGCCCACGAGGCAACACGGCGATTTCAACCACGAACACGCGAGACTTTCTCCCAGATATTTTAGATGAGACGAGAAACATGCCTTCTATTCAAGCTTTATCTGCCCCTCACGCCCTCTTCCTCTGTTTCCTGTCATCCTGGAACCGCGTCCCCGATCCTCCTCCGAACCGCTTCGCGTCCCAGCCGCCGTCGTCCGAGTCGGGGCTCGAGTCCCTGCCGCCCATGAGCTCCATGCTCTCGCCGGCAAACGCATCCTCCGACCGGTTCCGGCCGCGGCTCGCGCCCTTGCCGCTGTTCATCTTGGCCAGCAGCTTGGCGGCCCGCGACTTGCGCTTCTCCAGCCCGCGGCGGCTCGTGACGTTGCCGAGCCCGACGTGCCTGTTCTGCCTATTCCACCAGAACAGGCCGACGAGGATGAACAGCAGGCCGGCACCGATGATGGGCAGCGCAATGTACAGCTCCGTGTCGCCGGGCGGGCGGGTGTTGCGGTGCTCGGGCTTGTCCTCGCGGCGCACAAAGACCGTCTGGCCGACGACGTCGGGCTCGATGTACTCGTCGTCGATGAGACGCTGGATGCGCAGCTGGATGGTGGCGTTCTGCTCGCCGGGGGGGATGACGCCGCCGCCGACGTGCCAGGGGTAGAAGCCGTGCTTGGCGGGCTTGCTGTTCTTCTTGTTGGGGCTGAAGATGGGGTCCTGCTCCTCGTCGATCTCGCCGGTGGTGCTGTTGACGTAGTAGCCGATGACGTGGATCCAGACCTTCTCGCTCGTGTTGCTCTTCAGTACGGGGGCGGTGGTGTCCCAGGTGACTGTAGCTTGGTTAGCGAACGCACAGAAGAAGAAAATAAAAATGGCGGGGTGTTGGAGTCCAAGGCGTACCATAGTAAGTCTTGCCCACGAAGAGCTCGCCGCCCTCCTCGGGCGCGCAGAAGGGCGCATGCTCCAGGTCAATGTTGTGACACGGGACGAAAGCACCCTTGCCGTTCTTGCTCTTGGCCGTGGCGATGGGCGGGTCGCCGGTGCTGACGGTGACCTTGACGTCGCGGTAGTTGGTGAATGTGAAGACGGTGCCCGTCAGGGCGTTGGGGGCGCCCGACTCGTAGGTCGGAGTGCCCGAGATGGTGGTGCGGACGGGGGTAATGGTGGTGGGCGTGCCCTTCTTGTTGACGGAGATCCAAGGCGCATCGGGGGCCAGAGGTTTCGCGCGAGGGAGAAGGATGTTCGCGGCTGGCGAGTCGGGCGCGGCGGTGGGTGCTGGCGTGGGCTCAGGGGCGGCGGCCACGAAGGGCACCAAGAGCGAGTAGAAGAGAGATGAGGAGCGCATGGTGGGCGTAGTTGTCGACGAGGCGTATGATGCCAATGGCTGGTTTCCTGAGTGGATTGGAGCTCCAGGTGGAGGATTGCTTGATCGAGGAAGTCCAATTGAGGACGCGTTTGGTGTTTAGTCGTTGGAGAAATGGTCGTTTCGAACTCTAGAGGTTGGGCATGTCTCGAAGGGAAGGCGAGAGGTCGAGGAGGAGGTAGAAGAGAAAGGTTTTCGGCATGCGACTCGGGGGTGTGATGAGGGAAAAACTGGAGGAAGCCCGGAAGAGACGGCGAGAAGCATCCATAATATTTTGACCATGGAGATGCCGATGACCGACGAATTCCAGGTCCCTTTCCTGGTTCTGCCGTGTGCGTGCGTGAGCGCCCGGGCCCGCTGCGTTCGCTGTGCGACAGGGGTCTAACCCCACTGCCGGACTTGCCCCAGGGCCCCTGGAGCTGAGGAGCCTCACCTCTTACTGGCTTTTCTTACACAACGGCCATCATACAAGATCACGGCAATCGAAGATGTTGTCAGTTATCAATTCGAAATCATGATGCCTTGAAAGAATTCTACTCCAAAGATACCAGCCCACGAACACCCTACACCACCGCGTACGCCGATACGTAGCTCACGCTCATGTCGTCCGCGTCCTCTACCAGATTACTGCGCTCATATCGGACAAACTGGAACCTGCCCTTGTCCTCGCTGCCGCCCTGCTCCTTGGCCAGCAGCTCGAGCGCCGCCATCATGACGCCGATCGGATGCCGTCCGCACACCGTGTTCTTCGTCAGCGACAGGTTGTCGTAGAACTGCGCATACTCCCCCGTCTTGATGGCCGCAATCGCCTGATCATCCAGCTCCTTGATCGTCTCGTGGATCGGCCTCCCCTGGGGTGCCGCTGACCGGGACGAGAGCTGCCGCAGGCTCCCGTCTACCTTGGCATCCGGGCTGTACGGGGTGTAGCTGAAGTTATCGCCCCAGTGGCAGAAGTCTGAGCTGACAACGAACGCGTTCTCCGGGTCCCGCAGGTACGGCAGCAGCCAGGCGCCCACCTCGCGCTCTGCCGCCTTGTTGCCGTCGCCCACGAGGATGGGCACGAGCGTCGGGAACTTTTCGGGGGAGCCGAAGGCCTTGGTAAACATGGTCCAGAGGTAGGGAAGGTGCATCTCGAGCGAATGCTCCTTGTTGTCGTTGGACGTCGGCATCTCGGGGATGGAGAGCTCCGTTCGCAGCGTGTTGGTGATCTCCTCGTCGACTTTGATGTTGCCGAACGGCGTGCCGTACTGCTTGAACGTCGTGACGGCGCAGCCTTTCAGATAGAAGGTGTGTGAAGGGCCGAGGAGGAAGACGCGCTTCGCCTTGCTGAGGTCGAGGCTCTTGTAGGCCCAGGCTGCCGTCGGGCCCGAATAGCTGTACCCGGCATGCCTACAGACGAGTCAGCCACAAGTTGTTTGAAGTTGAGCTTTTGTTGGACAGGTTTGTTCTCACGGCGCAATGATGACGCGAGCTCCTGGAATCGGCAGGTCGGATGAGTCGATCTGGCTCGGGACGTCTTCGAGGAAGCCCTCGAGCTGTTGGGCCAGTTGGTTCGGGTCGCCGATGTACCACGAGCCTGCCTTGCCGGGTTTCCGGACGTCTCTCGAAGACATGGCGGCGGTTTGAACTGTGGAAAGAATAGACTGAGTCTGTCAAGTGATATTTGAGAGCTGATGACAAGTCGTACAGCGGCAGAGTAATGTCGTCCTGAAGTCGGGGTTCGAGATCCAAGATACAAGGTCAACCAGCTACTGAGTGATGAGGAGGTGCCCCGCATTGGAGCTCCAGGTCGCAAGTCGCAAGGAGGGGCAGTCACACGCAGATGACGGGACGGCTGAGCTCCCTCGCACCCCGGCCCCTGTCCACTTGGCGTCGAACCACTGAACCTCTGAACCACCGAACCACCCTGAAGCTCCCGCTAGTGGCTCGCGTCACTTTTCCATCCAGAGCTCGAAAAACATCACCAGTTCCCAAGTCCCATTGACATTCTACCCGACGATACACAACTGAGCGCCTTTCTCTCGCCATTCTCCAGAGGCATTTGCCATCGCAACCCAATCGACCTCCTGCATCATCAAGCCGTTGCCCGGCGCACGGCACATCAGCTAACTTCCAATGTTGCGCCAATGTTGCTGTAGCTGTCAAACTCTGGCGTCGCGTGCCTCAAGGCCGACGCCCAGAGCTCGACAGCTCTCCCTGTTGCAGTCATGGACACCCACGATGCAATCTCGAACGAGCCGCTTCTACTCGTCGAAGCAGCCGAAGCCAGTTGACAAGGAGAAAATGGCGGGGGAATTCAGAGACCTTCGTAGGCCCTCCACCCTCGTTGCGATGACTCCTTCACACCACTGACGAGCATGCCATGCAGTCTTCTTCCCGAAAATGTCCCCACGAGAGCGCTGGAAGCCAGGCGAATCCGCAGTCACCGTCCACGGCTTCATCGGCAAAATACGAAAGGTGTCCAAGGAGCTGGCCTTCGCCAATGTCGAGCTCAACAACGGCGAGTTCCAGGGCCAGATCTGCGCGAAGGGAATCGAAAAGGCCGATGCCCTGCGGAAGATCCAGCCATATAGCGCTGTGACTGTCACTGGCTCCATGACCGACTCGTCGTCTCTGAACAAATTCGACATGGAGCTCGATACGATCGCCTACCTCAACCCCTTCCCCAAGGACATCATCGTCTCCTCCGACGCCGTCTTCCCCCCCGAGGCCCGCCACCTGCAGCTCCGCTTTCACGCCAAACTGAAGGAGTCGCTGCGCTTCCGCGCTTTCCTCAAGGCGTCTTTGGGTCAGACTATGAGCAAGTTGGGATACATGGACGTCGAAACGCCGACGCTCTTCAAGTCGACTTCGGAGGGCGCACGCGAGTTCCTCGTCCCCACGAGGAGAGCCGGCCACGCATACGCCCTGCCTCAGAGCCCCCAGCAGTACAAGCAGGTTCTCATGGCCTCGGGTCTCGGCGGCTACTACCAATTTGCGCGATGCTACCGCGACGAGGACCACCGCGCCGACAGGCAGCCCGAGTTTACGCAGATGGATCTCGAGAAGTCGTTTGCGACGGGCGAGACTATCCAGGCCGACGTCGAGGCGTTCATGCAGACCACCTGGGATGCGATGCGCGAGGAGTACAACCGCAAGCAGGATGACACGTCGTTCATTCCCAACAGGAAGAACGCGCAAAGCCTGGAAGATGCGTCAAGTGAAGAGGCAACTGCTTCGTACCAGGAGTATCCCGCCATCTCGACGCCCTTCCTGCGAATGAAGTACCACGACTGCATGGACCTGTATGGGTCAGACAAACCCGACTTGCGTGTCCCGAACCGCATCGAACGAGTTGATGCCCACCTGAGCGCCAACTTTGTCAGCATGATCACCGATCTCGAGAAGCCGATTGTCGATGCCTGGGTGTTCCGGCCGAACGAGGACGCGGACCGGAAGGAAGTCAACGAGTTCATGCAGGTCTTCCTCCAGAACCTGCACAAGAGCTACTCCAAGAATCCAGATGGCGCGCCTCAGGCTTTGATGTACGATACGAGCAAGCCCCTCGAGGGCTTCTCCGCCTTGGGCCCCGACGGCCTGAAGACGTTGCAAGAAGCCGCCTCTCCTGAGTCTGGCCTGCCGACGCTGGAGAACGGGGATGTCGTCGTCTTCCAGGCTCGTCAGGACCGCCCGCACCAGGGCGGCTCGACCAAACTCGGCGAGGTCCGGCTCGCGCTGTACCACGCCGCCATCGAAGCCCAGCTCCTCGAACGGGACGACAGCTTCCAGTTCCTCTGGGTCACGGACTTCCCCATGTTCACGCCCAACGAGGACGTCGATGTCGGCCAGGGCGGCTCCTCGGGCTTCTCCGCCACGCATCACCCCTTCACCGCGCCCCTCAGCGCCGAGGACCTGGACCTCCTGTTCACGGATCCCCTCAAGGCCAAGGCCGACCACTACGACCTCGTGCTCAACGGCGTCGAGCTCGGCGGCGGCAGCCGGCGTATCCACGTGGCCGCGATGCAGGAGTTCATCTTCCGCGACATCCTCCAGATGAGCAAGCCCAAGATGGCCGAGTTCTCGCACCTGCTCAAGGCGCTGCGGGCGGGCTGCCCGCCGCACGCGGGCTTCGCGCTGGGCTTCGATCGGTTCTCTGCCGTGCTGAGCGGGTCGAACTCTGTGCGGGACGTCATTGCGTTCCCGAAGAACAACAAGGGTGTTGATGATTTTGCTGGCGGGCCGGGCAAGATTAGCGACGAGGAGCTCAAGACGTATCACCTCCAGCTTCGAAAGAAGTAGTCAGGGAACGTGCGTGTAAGGCTGTACGATACAGACATATATACCCCTCATTGTAGGATAGAGGTGCGAAAGCCACGTGAAGGTGGGAGGTAGACTGTAATATCACAACATGTATATGATAGCATCACACGGTGTCACGATGGAGATGCCAATGTACACAATAGCTTCACATGATGTCACGAGAGAGATGTTTATGCATCAAGTTCTTGATTCATTACTCCACTAAATATCCAGTATCAAAAGTTCGCTCCTAGTAAAACAATCCGCGGGAATTCCCTTTCCCTCCGTTCCATGAAAATCAGATCGTCCTCCATTGCAGGCTTCCCAGCCTACGAGCGCTTCCACTGGCCGGCGTCCTCGGTGCCCTTGCCGACCGAGTTGGCGGCGTTCTCGACACCGGTGCCGATGTTGCCGAGGCCGTCGCCGACGGGGCGGCCTGCGGAGCCGGTGGCGCCGGTGATGGTGTCGCCGACGCCGCGGGTGGCGGCGCCGGTGACGTTACCGACGGTGCGGGTGAGGCCGCCGACGGTGTTGCCGAGGGCGGAGGTGAGGAACTGGGCGCCGCCGGTGACGCCGCTGTTGTTGTTGGAAGACATGATGTTTGGTGGGGTTGTTGGTGTTTGGGGTTTGGGTGGTTTGATTTTGAAGATGATGTAGCTTGCTTGTGATTGCTTGCTTGCTGATAATGAATCCAAGAGGCGTGTTGAGGTGGCTTGACTCCCGTTCTTATAATCATCTCACAACAGGCGGGGGAGGGAGAAGCTCCCTCAGGCATCAGGCAGCTCTGACGAAGGAGCTTCGACGCAAGCCAAGCAACGACACCCCTCCTTTCCAACCCCTGGTGTTTGGTTGTGGCGTGACGTCAGAAAGGCTTCAGGGTCTCGAGTGGGCGAGTGGGTGGGTGTGGCTGATCATTTCGCCATCGCGCCTATCACAGCCACACCCTCTCCGGGGCTTGACATCACAGCCATGTGAGAAAACAGGAGCCAAAACCGGGCCTGGTGCGACGACGGCCAGCTGGGCAGGGGTCTTCGACGATGTACGATGACCTGCGATGTCTGCATGTGACGGTCGAGACCTCTCGACTGCGGGTGAGGGGGCCGAGGGCGAGGGGAGGGTGGGCATGTTGCGTGCGATGATGCAACCTGGCGGCGAGGGAAGCGCCGGGGTTTGGCGAGGACGCAACGGGGCTGCGTGGAGGTGGTTGGAACGGGGTCGGTGGATGCGATGATGAACTCTGGGGTGTCGGATAGAAGCGAGCCAAGGGCAAATAGGCAGTTGCACCGACAGATGGGCAGCGTGGTCCCTCTTCTGCTTGGATCGATGGATGTAACGATGCGGCGAGATCGAGTGGCTGACGACGGGTGCAGGGTGTTGAGTGCCACAACCTGGTCTTCGCTCTCACATGGCCTGCAGGAGCTGGTCAGTGGCGCCTCATCGAGATCGCCGTTAAGTGATTACTCACGTCTGGAAGCTTCCAGCTTCAGCAGGTCGTATGAAGAACTCTAGATGTCAGGGAATCAAGGACTTGTCTGGGTGAAAACTCTCTCTCAGTCATGAAGTCCTGTAGTGGAGATCTTTACATCGAATTCCGATTAGTCTAGTGGTTAGGATATCGGCTTGTCACGCCGGGGACCGGGGTTCAATTCCCCGATCGGAAGTTCTTCTTTTGCTTTTTGCCTCAAAAGCCCAAAGATTCCTTTTGCCATTTCATACTCGTCTTGGTTCAGTCGTCATTCAGTTGCGAAGAATTGTCTGGGTCAGTAGATGGCGATGGACAGCGGGACAGGTTGGCTTCTTCACATCGCAGGCATCAGGGGTACTGACCACGAGAATGTAAGCTCCAATCGATTCAAGCTCTCCATCATCGGGCGGGTAAAGTGTGGTGCCCCAACAAACACCTCGAGATCTTCGTCTGCCCCAGAGAAACGAGCTCCCCCGGCCGCCTACTTGTAGTTGCCACAGCCCCCTATTCGCCAGCTTACCAAGGTTTCCGTGTTCTCGCCACAACACGTGAAGTTCTGACACTTTCCGCCCTGTTCTGCCTGGGCAGCCCTGCGTGAACGACACTCAGTCGTTTAAATCTATAGTGGTGTTCACATCGCTGTACACATGATTTTGTCCAAGCCGAGGTAGGCAACATCACTGTGACCGCCGGCATTGTAGTCAACATTACGAAGCAAACCATGGCGAGCCGTTGTGATCGCCCATGCAGCTACGTTGCTCTAAGCAAGGCGAGCGGCCGAGCCCGAGAAGTTGACGTATCACCTGCCAGTATCGTCTTTGCAGTCATGTTCATCCAAGACCCTGCAGAACAGCGACAGCTGAAGCTGTCTGGAGTACCAAAACCACCGAGGCTGCCTGTCGTCTGCGTCAGAGGCGGGCTGCTGGTACATCAGAATCAGACAAGACATCTGCTTCATCATACCAGGGGTTCAAAGTAGGTTTGCTGAGGTGGTTCGTGTGACGTGGCCCCCGACAATCCTAACGGCCACGATACTGCAAGACCACCAGGGATGCCAGTCCGGAATCGCCGAGATCACCAACGCGCTCCCTCTCTTTCGTCACACATTAAACTCAACACCTTCGTTGGAACCTCCAGGGCGACTGGGATAGTGAGTCGCTTCCCTGTGCCGTTGGGCAGCGTGGCTAGGCACCGCCACGGCCGTCATCGTAGGACATGCTGCCATCGGTGGTGTGGTATCTGGACCCCCTTATCCCCCCACCGCCAGCGAAGGCACCACGTGGGCCACCTTGTAGCGCCGGGGAAGGCTCACTCGTGGGAGTAGTGGTACGGGGTTTGATTGGGAGTCTTCGGGCCGCAGTCGTGGGTATCCCCCCAGTTGCCTTAGAGTTTCCGTCAGCAGGGTGTTCGGTGGAACACGTTGGGAGATTTCCCTGGTTGTCGATCCCGCGGCGGGTGTCACGCAGTCCACGCATCGAGTCATGGTTGTAGTGTGGTGGGGGAGTCAAGTCTGTGAATGTAGGAGAGCCGAGGTGCCTGCGTAATGATCATCAGGTTCATGTGAATGCTGAAGGGGTGTGGAAGGCGGGAGGGTTTCGATTTACTCAGGTCTTCGTAAGCAAGGAACGCATTCCCTTTGAATCCGTCGAGGAGATGCCGAGCGGAGAATACTCACTCGTGAGTGATCACCTCGTATGGCTGCCTAAGCATGTCAGTTGGGTAAGTGTCCAGAGGTAGCCTGGAAACAAATAGATAGTACTGACAACGAGTAGAGGTTCAATGGAGGGTATTTGCCCCGTGGTGTCGACAGAAGGTGCCGAATAGCAGTCGATGGGTGGCATGCCATGCCAACCACTGGGACTTCTTCCTTCTTCTCTGATATTACAATACAAACGGCCCCGAAAGAAATGTACAACCACACGCCGAGCCCAGACCTCACCCATCGCTGTACCTGCCGTTGCCTTATGGGAGCACACACCGGGTAGTCCAAGTATCCATACCGGTGACCCAAGCCGGGCCAGCTATTACACTACCAACATGATAGCAACGCTGATATGCATGAACCAGATCATACGAGGGACTTCAATGCGGTAAATTATTAGAGATCTACCCGTTAAGGATAGATTGCGATTGCCCCTGAGGCCGGTCCCCGCCAGCCAAACGACATCACACGATCAACCACGAGGCCGAATGCCCAATGCCATACCTACAGACACAACCGACGTGCCCTACTCAAGTCCAAACCCAGAGGCAACCCCTCGCCAAAGTTCGCCGTCACGGCTTTCCACACGGAACCCCATACTCGAACTTCACTTCTTCCCGCCGGATCCGCTCGACCCGCCCGCCGACGACGTCCACCCACCACCGTTAGAAGCCTTGTACGTGGCGCTCCCCTGCCCGTCGTTGTGATACGTGCTCCCGTTGGGGTTGGAGTAGTAGTACGACCCGTCCCTGTCTCCCGTTAGAAACACCATCATCCACGATCCAAGGGCTCATAATGGGAGAGGGCGGGACATACGTGTTGGAGTAGTGGTACGAGTTTTGGTTCGTCGCGCTCGGGCCATAGTTGCGACTGCAGTAATGGTTGCCCGTGCTGTTCGTGCCGGAGCTCTTGTAGGAGTAAGTACGTTCGTCGCTCATGTTGACGATGGCTTCAATTCGGTGCCGGGGTGGCCGCAGATATGCTGTTGGTGTCACGAAGCTCGGGAGGCGGGGAAGCTGAGGAAGATGTGGGAATGAGGGGTTCAAGTACGTTCGGCTGTCTGGTGTTACACTCGTGAGGCTGGCGCGCCATTGGCAGCAACGTTCATTGCGGCCCGCTGGCGCCCTGGCTCAACAGACTTGGTTTAGTATCTGCCGGGGTTCGGTAGGGCCCGTGGGATTACAGTTTGGGCTCGCTGTTTGGAGGCCGTAACAGCCGGGATGCCATGGTTACTTGGACGCCGTGGGGGATCTGGCGACCCAAGCATCCAAAAACATTAGATAAGAGCTCCCTCGCACCGTGACAATCAGCTCAACCCCCTAATTCCGATCTGAGGGCATCCCGAATCGACAGATTATGAAAAGCAAGCATTACCATCAACGAGCGTGCCGACGCCAGTGCGTAAATGTCAAATCTTTGTCTTGTCTTGTCTATCATGCATGCCGCTCTAGCGGCTCTATACGCTCGCCACCACACTCATAGATGCGAGCCGAGTCACCGGGCGTGGTTGACGTCGTCCTTCAGGCTCGGGTCCTCCTTCTCGGAGATGTACTTCTCCGCATCCAGCGCAGCCTGGCATCCGGAACCTGTTTACATCGTCAGCATCAAGTCACACGACCACACACTTTCCGCCCCACGCGGGAAGAGAACTCACCAGCGCTGGTAATCGCCTGCCTGTACCGCTTGTCCTGCACATCGCCGGCGGCGAAGACGCCCTCAATGTTGGTCAGCGGCGTGCCGGGCTGGGTGATAACGTAGCCCTCCGAGTCGGTGTCGAGCTGGCCCTTGACGAGGCTCGTGGCGGGCACGTGGCCGATGGCGTAGAAGAGGCCGTTCGCCTCGAGGGTCTCCTCGGCGCCCGTGACCGTGTCGTGCACGACGAGGTGGCTCATGAGACCCTTGTCGTCGCCCTTGACCTCCGTGGCGCCGGCGTTGTAGCGCACCGTCACCTTCTCGTGGTTCAGCAGGCGCTTGGCCATGATGGCGCTGGCGCGCAGCACGTCACGGCGCACAAGGACGGTGACGTGGCTGCCGTACTTGGTCAGGAACAAAGCCTCCTCAGCGGCCGAGTCACCGCCGCCCACGACGACGAGGGGCTTGTTGCGGTAGATGGGCACGGCGCCGTCGCAGACGGCGCAGGCGGAGATGCCGTTCTGCCAGTACTTGTCCTCGCCGGGGATGCCGAGGCGGCGGGCGGAGGCGCCGGTGGCCAGGATGATGGCATCGGCCGTGTGTGTCTCGTCGGGGGACCACTCAAGGGAGTAGCGGAAGGGTCGCTCGGAGAGGTCGAGGGTGGCGACCGTCTCGGAGACGATCTCGGTGCCGAAGCGCACAGACTGGGCGCGCATCTTGTCCATGAGCTCCTGGCCCATGATGCCGTCGGGGAAGCCGGGGAAGTTCTCGACGTCGGTGGTCGTGGTGAGCTGGCCGCCGGCGGCGATGCCGTTGGCGAGGAAGCCCTCGTAGAGCACGGCTGTGTTCTCTCTGTCAGTACTGCCCTGAAAAGGTTGCCAGGGAGAAGGACTCACGCTTCATGTCGGCGCGCGCCAGGTAGACGGCGGCGGTGTGGGCCGCAGGGCCGGAGCCGATAACTTGACTTTGTCAGTACGAGCGACTCTTCCCCCGAGAGAACCCCTCCCTCGCGCGACTTTTCGCGATGCAGAGGGAGGTGGCAGACGGCAGGCAGGGCGCCATGACGCCAGGTGGAAACCACATACTGACAATCTTGCTGTGCATGTTTCTGGCGGTGATGGTTGGCTTCGTGGTGTTCTTCTGAAGGGTCGTGGCGGTGGCCGCGAAAGAAAGTCCGCCTGCGCTCGCTCGCAGGGTTCGTCGAAGGGTGGATGAAAACAGTTTCGCGGTACTGCGCGTCGTCGTCCACGCCGTAGAGTCGCGTGGATAGGATCGAAGGTGTCGAGAGAGAGGAGGAAAAGTATGTCACAGGCTCGAGCGCGCGTCAAGGCTGTAATCTCAGACAAGGAATGGCGAGGTTGGACCGGGTTATGATCTGGGGTTTAATTATAAAAAGACACCATCGATTGACGGGGGGAAGGGGCGATTTTCCAGAAGGTACATGTACCTCATCAATTGCCCCGCGATCGGGCTCTCGGCATGTCCCCTCTTCTCCCCTCCCCTCCCCTACTCCTTCCTCCCTCCTCAGCCCATTGCACCTGCCTACAAGTACGCTACGGTAACTGGAATTCATCCCTGGTGGTCCCTGAATTCCAGTTTCATAGTGGGGGCTGAATAATGCGTGGCTTACTCATCCCAGGGCAGGCCTTTCGATTCGGCCGAGGCTCGGGATAGGGGTCTGCTCCAGCTGTCGTTCCGTCGGCCTAGAAGCTTTCGAAGCTCGAAGAACGATCGGCGTTTGCACCATTGAATGGTACTGGTACACCAAACCTAAACGCCGGGACCCATTCCCTAAATAGTTCATACCAGAAAGAAGATTAAGGCTGTGGTCGACAAGGCTTGATTCGAGAAGGCTGCAATGATACCAAGGTCTGTTCCGTCGGCCATCCACGACACCATCACCCCCAAGCTACCGCTGCCCCTCTTCAGCACCATCCCTCTTTCCAAATCTCGCCCCGAACCCTCCCAGATCTCGCCTAAAGAACTTGCCAAAGTTCTTGAGGTTCTCGTTCATCGCCTTCTCCGCCGCAACGACCCCGGATCCTCCCGCGCCCTTCTCAGACACGCCCCCCTGTCCCAGATCCCGCGCCGCGCTGAGCAGCTTCTCGCCCAGGCTCGTCGCGTCAAACTTGCCCTGCAACCCGGCCATCGCGCTCGCGCTGCTGCCCGCCGCCGAAAGCGCCGAGCTCGCCGTGTTGATCGACGCTCCCGCGACCCCCGTGACGGCCCCGCCGCTGCCCATGCTCTGGCTCGCCAGCAGCGGCGTGAGCAGCGGGCTGTTCTGCGCGAGCTTGCCCTCGTTGGCCTTGCTCTCCCGGTGGATCCCGAAGAGCTCCAGCAGATGTGCCTGGTCCTGTTTGCGCACGCCCTTGAGGTCCAGGATCTTCTTAAAGTTGACATCCGACCGATCGGCGATGTGGATCAGATAGGCCTGGACGAGGCCTTCTGGCGGTGAGGGCCGCACCTGCAGCGTCTTCAGCAGCGGGTCAATGCGGTTCATCGTATGAGCGACCCGCTTGACGAAGCTTGCTGGCGGCGGCTGAGCCTCGCCCGATTTGTTGTGGAACGCCAGCAGACTTTCAAATGCCTTCGTCATGACGTACTTGTCCAGGAGCATCTGCCGACGTTAGCTTCGGACTTGCGCCGTCTCCAGTTAGGAACAACGTACCTGTTCGGCCGCAACCTCGGTCACCGGCTTGCACTGCACGATATTGGCAATGTAAGCCGACGCCATGTGGTCCACCAAGTTGTCGCAGAAGGCCCTCGCATACTGCTGCTTCACCACGAGCCCCAGAATCTCCTCGGCCTTGCCATTGACGGCCCGCAGGAGCTCCCCGACGTATGAGCTCTGGTCCCCGACGCTTTCCATCGTGCCCCAGTTCGTGTTCCGCATCTCCCGCCACGGTCCAGCACACTCGTGCTCGACGGTGCGCACCAGGGCGAGCACCGCGGCGCTCGCGACACCCAGGAACGCATCGGCCTGTGAGGAGAGGTCGACCCTGTCCCGGAACTCCGGATCAATCCTCTTCCTGATGTTCTCCTCCAACTGATTCGCATTCGTCGACCAGAAGTCTGCCGTGTTCATGACCATGATGATGTCCTGCACTGGCGGCCCCTGCGCGCCGCCCCTTGATAGGAAATTGAGCAACACCTGCTGCGCGTACTCGTCCAGGTACTTGGCCAGCGTTCTCGCCAAGTCCAGCAAGCGGTCGCTGGTGGACAGCTTTGCGCATTGTGACAGCGTGAGCTTGTAGAAGTGGAAGAGCTCAATGGCGGAGGGGATGACAGCCTGCGGCGTGAACTCGTCGTCTTCGGGGAGGAGCGGCTGGTTGCGGTACTTGGGTATCATGACCGCAAGCTGCCGGTCCTGGCTCTCCACCCACAAGCTCAGATACGGTTCGAAGGCAGCGGAGATGGAACCGTGGAAATTCGAAGCTCTGTCGTCAGCCGAGCTCAGCGTATCAATGCTGGCCCTCGGTCCGTCCGCGAAACGCCTCTCCAGCCCATGCTCAAAGTCCAGGGTCTCTTGCAGGCAGCTCAGCAACAGATTGACGTCGAGCTTGGGTCCTTCAGTCCTGCGCATGCTCCTCTCCAATATGCCTTTGAAATCCTCCCTCGTGCCGTCGCAGAATGCCATGGCCAGCATCTCGTTTGCCCTCCAATGCGAGGGGAAGATGGCCGCGTGCTCGTCCTCGTGTGTCTTCAGCATGCGCTTGAACCACGCATACCGCCTCCCGATATTGTCCAAGCTGCCCGCCTCGTCGTTGCCCCTGAACACCTGGCGATACTCTCGCAGCTCCGTGTTGACGTACCACGTCATGAGCCTCGACCTCGCAGCATCGCCCAGAGCATCCATGACGTGACAAGCCTCAATCAACGTGCCCTTGCGCACGGCCACCTCGTCCTTCGCGAACGCCAGCTCAAAGTCCTCGCACACCTGCTCTAACAGAGTGCGCTGCAGCTCCGAGACGCCCCGGCTCAGCGTCGCGATCTGCTCGATGCTGCGGTAGCTGTTGAAGTGCTTCATAAGCTGCAACACAGCCTGCAGGAGACTCGCGCACTCGCGGTACTGGCGCGTCCGCGCGTGGCCCTGCAGCTGCTCATACGCCGTCGTCAGCATCTGCAGGCGCTTGAGCGCCGTCATGCTGAGAGTGAGGTTGCGCTTGGTGCCGTCAAGGCGCTTGATGTCGGCCGTCATGGATGTGATGTTCTGCTCCGTCTCTATGGCGCGGGAGCGCACCGTCTCGATCTTGCGGAAGAGCTGGGCGAGCTCGGCCTGGGCGGACTGCATGCGCTCGAGGCTAGAGTCGGGTCCGTACGCTTGGGCGAGCTCGAGCTCGGCGATTTCGGTAGAGACGTCATTTTTGTGGTCGTGGAGGGTCTGGGATACGCGGCTAATCGATGTTACGGTCGAGGGATGGGAGAAGAGGAGGTTGAGGTGGTCGATTGGGTCATAGTCAACTGCCAGCTGGTCAGCCAGGGGCGCAAGGGGCATCGGAGGGCGAAAGGAGAGGGTTACCAGCATCCAGGGATGTTGGGTCTTCTAGTGATGTGCCATTCATATTCAGAGAGTCTGTAACGCCAATACCAATGCTGCTACGCGTGAAATGGCTAAATGACTGGCCGTTGCTGATGTGTCTTGTCGATACCTGGAATCGCCGCCCTCCTTCGAAGCTCAATCGACGCCTCGAGCCGGTTTATCGGTACGTAGCCTCTTGTTATCGACTATCAGCACGTGCTGATATCGAGCTTCTGTCGATTGTTCTAAAGCGCCATGTGGGACCTTTTGACCTTCTACAGGCCCAATCGGTGGCCTGCCGTGAATCAGATACAGGCAACACGCACCACGACCTAGATCCAGCTCCCGTGGAATGTCAAGTGAGGCCGTATTCCCTCATTGACAGCTCAACCCGGATGCAGGAGCACGCAACTCGCATTGCATGCTGCGACACCCTTGCTACGGCCGTTGCTGCTGGCGCACGTAGCCCAAAAAGCCTGCAGGCATGTCTCACGAGCGATGTGCCTACCTGGACCGATGCACATACGCCATTTCATCCAAAATGACCCTGGAAGGCAGACTGTGCCTGAGATGCGTCGGATTTCCTCAGGTAGGCAACGATCTGAGCTGGGTCTGTCCGAACGAGCAACACAATTGGCAGGCTTGCCAGGTTCGTCGGGAGCCACGTTCCGAGATCTCACATGAGGCATTGTGGATTTATCCGCTGCGTCTTCGGCTCAAACCCCACGCAATGTCTCCATCTGAGTACTCGCCCGCAGGCACCACGGTGTCCCGAAGCCAGATCACCCATCCGGACAAAGGGTCCAAAGCATGCATCCTCGCAACTTCCTCTTTTCAATCCAAACAGGACTATATTGCCCTTCAGGGGCCGCCTAGTTGATGTGTCAATGGCAAAGTCCTTCTTCCTCTATGCGCTCGCTAGAATGTCGTCGTCATGACGGATATCATGCCTCTCGTGTACTTTTCTCGTCGCCCAAATGAGCTTCCTCCAATGCGGCATATGCTAGAAAACAATGTTTGTGGCAGCCAAGTGGCTGCGATGCGCTTGACAGTGAACCCCCTGGTATCCCGGAAAACGCCTTGCAACCCCGTCTAAACCCTCCAATCGCCAGCCTCCTTTTTTTGAAATCCTCAAGCAATCAATGTGTTCTGAGCTGCTCTGGCTGCTCTTCGATGTCGCAAGACTGGCTTGTAAAGGTACAAGCCAAACTGCTCTGTTGTTGAGTGTGAACCGCTGAGAAGCGGATGAACGAATCGTGGCCCTGATGCTTTGCCTTCACGAGCAGTGAAGGGCCTGAAAACCAGCTGCAACGAGACTTCGCGAGCCCTTGCCGTCTGCCGGTCCGTTCCAATAGAAGAGTCCCTGAAGTCATGGTTAGCCTCCTGCTCCGGACCCGACTCGCTACCAGGCCGTGTCCATGTGCTTACCCCTAGCCCCTTTTGTTTGCAGAACTGCGCCTTTGCCTTAACAGTTTCGGGGTTGTCATAGCTCACGAACCCTCCGTCTGCCCCAATGCACTGCGCTGATATCGACTTCTTATCGATGGTTTCCTTGGTGCCGCTTCGTGGTAATTGCTTGTACTCGAACGTGCCGTTGTCGCCGCCGCCACCCCTGAATTTGTGGCCTGGCCCGGCTGCACCCAGAAAACTGCGTCCATAAAGCGGAATACCGAGGAGAATCTTGCTCGGAGTGACTCCCTTGGCGACCAAGTACTGAACTCCAGTCGCGCCGGATTCCTGGTCTTTCTGAGGGGCGTACAGCTGTGAGTGGTGACCACTCTTGTGCGTCCATGTGCCGAAAAAGTCGTACGCCATGAGGTTGACGAAATCGAGGTATTCAGCCGAGGCCTGGAGAGGAATGTACTGGAGTACTGCCCTGCTCGCCGGAAGGGCCACAGTGAGTAGATACTGGTCGTCTGGGAGATGAAGCCGTATTGTTGCTAGCAAGGCCAGGAGGTCGTGACCCTGCTGGGGGCTGGAAGGATACTCCCACACAACTGCAAACACGTCAGCACCTTGTTCGGAGATACTTTTTTAATAGTAGACCTACTATCAATGCCGTCCAGACCAGAGGCGTCGACAAGCCCTTTCGCCGAGCGCGCGAAATTGTCCCTACATAGTGTGTTCGCAGCCACTACCGGGAAAATGGCCGAAGAGTTCCCGCCACCAATAGAAAGCACAACCTGTAGATGCGGGTGCTGTTGTTTGAGATGCATGAGAGAACCCAGGCCACCTTGAACACCGTCAACCGGCGCCCCCGCATCTGCCCACTCGTCGCTCAACTGGGATTCGAATTAGCTAGGGTTATCTCAGGGGGGGTGCCAACCGACTCACAAAAACACCGCCGTCGGGTGAGACATTTGCAAACGCATAGTAGACATGGTTGGTATATCCATAGTTCAGCGCTCCTGGCGTGTCGCCCTGGTATATTCTTTCATTGGGGAAGTAAACAGCATTTGTGTAAGCGAGCTTTGAGATGCTCTTGCCTCTGCGCTGCTTGCGCGAGGATGAAGACGAGCTCATTCTGTTGATTCGATCATATGAGATCGAAAGCGGGGGGGATGGCAAGAGCGACGTGGGAGCGAGGACTGCTGGCTATGAGGTGAAGAACGCTGATATGAGCGACGGAAGGAAGAAGAAATCGGTCGGGAGAAGAGTATGTTGTTGTACTGGTCACAGTACCCAGTCGGGCAGCAAGCGCAGCCATGGACAGGCTTTAGCACCCCGTGGCCTATATACACCGGGCGAGCTGTAACGGTGAGTGAATATGGGCAACTGGTGGCCATGTCTTGATGGTGGAGACGACGGGCATCAAATTTACAGGTGAGGGCCCCGGTACCGCGATGCCACGATGCATGACATAATTTGGGCTGGGGGGTGCGATGGTTGAGGGGGGGGGCGAGAGAAAGGCACTTGCAGGGGACGGATGAATGAAACTTGCTAAAAAGATGCCGTACAGCGCAGGCATGAGAGGCAGTGAGCGGGAGACAGGTGAAAGCAGGAGGCGTGGGATATCATGTCAAGCCCAATCGCCGGCTGCTTTGATTAGCTGGTCCGTCCTCGCAGCTCTGTGCGTGGCATCCTCCGCCGAGCCTGTACATCTTCCGACTTGGACCGCCCATCCTTGGCGGGAAATGGCGATCAAAGTCGCATGTCAGTGATACCCCTGTCGCCACTACTCGTGCTCACGAGTCCCTGGGCACAGTAGTTTCGAGACGGCCTTGTATTCGATAGGTCCATGTACAAACACGTCAAGACACAGTGTCAACCAGTCTCGTTGGTGGAAGTCGAGTAGTGGGTGAGATGCAACCCGGCGAGTCAGCCTGGGGGGCGGGTCGGAGATGTCCTGTGTAAACGACACCAGGACAGGTGACCGGTTGGTTGTTTCTGGCCGCCACCGAGAGGCAGGAATAAGAGAGATTGCTCCTGGAAAGACGCAGGCTGGCAGGGTGATGAAGCTGTCCCCCGGTTCGCAAATGCGTCCCGTGTCGGGACAAGCTGTATCGGACCGGGATGCCGGGGAATTCCAGCGTGAGCGACGGTTCACAGGTCGCAGGTGACGAGGAAGTGCCCGTGTCGCCGAAGTTGCGATGGTGAAACTGGATGGATGACATTAGTCAAGCAAATGCTATCTGCGGCACGCCCAAGGAACACATGTGCAGAAAACCGAATCCCTGGTTCAGACAAGGGAGAGATTGTGAGGCAGCCATAGGGATGCTTTGCGGCTCCCGGGATGTTGCCTCGAAGGAGAGTTTGGTCTTCTAGAAGGACAGCCCCACGTCGTGGAAGGGCCGGAAAAGAAAAGTCGTCTGGAGAACACGAGGCCTTCCCGCAAGGCCGCCCAAACAGATGGGACGACAGCGGAGAGCCCGTTGAACTTGGGAGCAAGCAAATGCCTTGACGAAACTCTAAAACAGCATGCTTCCCTGCAAAAGTTGTGGCTGGTGTTACAGCCCGTCGAAGCTTGAATCGCATCAACATGCGTTCCATGGTTCGCGAACGGTTGGATGTCCTGTGATTAAGGGCGGGCGACCTTTGCCGAGGGTAGGTCGGCGCAAGGCTCTAACCTCGACCTCGGTGCGAACTCAGCGATACGGCCTCCAACGTCCACGGCGGTGAGTTGTTGATCTCGCTGGCATCAGGAAGGGAACTGCTGAGTGGCCGACAGCAGCGGGGGCGTACCGGGCGATCCATCGACGCCAAACCGTGTCAGGCGTTTGTTCCCTCTAGGGTGTCCCATCCCCCAGGGTGGAGATGGCCGTCGTCAGAAACGCAGCGGCTTGGCTTTTCTTGGTTCCGCAGCGAGATTGCATCAAATGACGGGCGGTGGACGCGAAGGAGCCATTTCTCCTCAAACTGCATGCCACGCTGGCAGCCCGTTTTCGCGCCCTGAAGCGGATCTGAGAACCGACGATTCGGACAAATGAGGTCATGGGGGGGTTGCGTTTCGGCGGGTGAGCGGCTGAGTAGAAAGGGGCGTGATGCGCTGGATGGTCGTTCCCTGTTGACCTCCAGTGAGGCACCGTGGCGAGTGGACGAGAGACGGGAGGGCCACGGGAGATGAGCGCAGAGAGGGGCCGAGCGGCACCATGTCGGACGCGTCGCTTCTCTGCTCACAGGGCAATACGAATGTCGCATCTAGGACCATAGGAGGGAGGTCTCCAGGCGACTGGCCGAGACGCTATACTCACACGGGGAGGTCCTCAAGCTGGAGGCCCGCTGACTTTCGGCAGAGGCACACGCGAGGGGTACATGGAGGAGGGCAGGACCCTGATGGTATGCGGCACCCATGTAACGTGGATTGTCGGTAGCCCCGAGATCCCCAGCGGCCAGAGAGTTTTAGCAGCGTAGTGAGAGCCCGAATTGGGGGAGTGGTTCCGTCCCGGCAAAAGGCCCAAGGACCCAAGCACGGCATGTGCCCACGACGGGAGTGTCTCGCCGAACGACCCGGCGCGTCGCGTGCAGAGGGGAATGAATCGATCGGTGGAGCAGTGAGGCTGCAAGGGGAAGCTCTTGAGACCATATGGATCGTGCTGCTTGGTCGCAGTATTTTGTCGATAAGGCGGTGCTGTCAGCGACTCAGGGAAGTCAAGGTCAGGGTAGGTTCGGTCATGACACGGCGATGGTGGTGTGGTTGAAATGGTGAAGTGGTGGTGAAGTGGTGGTGAAGCACGGACAACAGAAGCTGCAGGCAGCAGGAAGGAAGCACCCAAGATGCGCGTGTCATCCTGCAGGCCTTGGCAGCAGGAGCACCCCAGTATCTTCAGCATGCACTTGCCCGCCAACCCGCCTGTCGCCTACCTGTTTGCCTGCCTGCCTAGGTGGACAGTAAGCTACGGGTGCGCTAAGCCTGAAGTGCGCTGTGGCTCCCTGCCGTTACAGGCTTGCAGCCTAACATGTCCATCAACATGGCGCCATTTCTCCATGTCGCCTGCCACACCTTTTCACCCCCATCCCGACGCACCTCCAGACTGTTAGCATCTAGATCCAATACATAGCGCCCTTTTGCCACGAAACTCGCCCAGTAAGGCGACGATGCTGGGCAGTCTCACGGAGAGTGCCCTCTGACTAGAGTGTCTTGCCCGATGACTCGTCATTTTCTAGTGTTGTCAATGTTACCTCGATCCGCTTTAGGCTTGCATGTTGCCGTACATCGAAATGAACCACCCAACGGATGCAAGATTCTCACACCATCCAGACCGAGGAATGGGATAGCGGTACATATGTATGTCAAGAGTCTATTCCCAGGCTTACGGTCATCACCCCGTCATGTGAAGGATATTGGCCCGCGGCTGCTGTCAGGACTTGGTCGCATCATGATATGTCCCTGGCTTGTACTGCGACTATCAAGGACGGTGCTCTCCGGGTGATAACGGCAAGGGTCTGGAGCTTGTGAAGTTCGGTTTATGTTTTTGAGACAGATATGGATGGCTTTCCTCGACATTAGAACTAAGATCGCGATTAGGCACCTTGATCTTAGACAGGCATAGTAAAGACACGAACTACGATCGGATATGGTGGTGGTCACATCGAGCCTTATGAGGATCGCGGTGGCCCAAGATGGAGATTGATAAGGCAAACACCTGTGCCGATAAGCGATTCCCCGATGTTCCACCTCCGCTGACTACCTTTACCTAATCCGTTCTAGCAGCTGTAGCTTTTCCAGCATCGAGCTCTGGGAGCTTCACCTGTTCGTCAACATCATCACCATTGCCCGCTGCATCCCACTCTCCCGAACTTTGCCATCGACCGACAAGCACATCACAGTCCGAAACCTGCACTCATTTCCAATCAGCGAACCAACCACTGTCTGCAATACCTGGGCAGAGCTCCACGGGGCACGCGACACCCCCCAACCTCGACTCGACCTCCCTCTCCTCAAGACACCCCGCAAGCCGAGCGAGGCGATTGCCCACAATGGCCACGATAGCAGCACATCCCTCCCTGCCGCCGTCCCGCGCGGCTCCGGACATGGCAGCGCACAACGATCCTCCAGCCACCTTCGACTTCACCCCCTTCCTCCGCGCGACGCACCAGCACGCGCTCGCCGCCGACTCGGCCCCCGGCGGCCAGCCCGCCCACACGCACGCCGGCCGCGGGCCGTCCCTCGTCTGCAAGCACTGGCTGCGCGGCCTCTGCAAGAAGGGCGCCCACTGCGAGTTCCTCCACGAGTACAACCTCCGCAAGATGCCCGAGTGCAACTTCTTCACCCGCAACGGCTACTGCTCCAACGGCGAGGAGTGCCTCTACCTCCACATCGACCCCCAGTCCAAGCTGCCGCCCTGCCCCCACTACGACATGGGCTTCTGCCCCCTCGGTCCCCTCTGCGCGAAGAAGCACGTTCGCCGCGCGCTGTGCCTATTCTACCTCGCCGGCTTCTGCCCCGCGGGGCGCGAGTGTCGCGACGGCGCGCATCCCCGGTGGAAGAAGGATCTCGAGCGACCGAGGCTGAAGAGCGATGTGCTGAGGGAGGAGGAGGAGAAGAAGCGCCAGGAGGAGCTGGAGCGCCAGGCCGCAGGCATCCACGAGCCGGCGAGAGATATGCGTGACGACAGGGGCGGCTTTGGCGATAGGGGAGATCGAAGGCATGGGGGCGGCGGAAGGGGCGGCGGCGGCGGCAAGTGGCGGGATCGCGGTGGAGGCGGCGGCGGCGGCGGTAGGAGATTCCGCGGGCGCGGTCACTAGAAGATCCACTCAGTGGTGAATGGGGGAAAGGGGGTTAAGGTGCTTGATGCGTGATGCGTGATCAATAGCATTACGACAGGCTTCAGGGGCAAGCCCCTAGCAAGTGAAGGGAAGTCACAGGCCACTAGACGGCCGACGTATGATACCAAAGTTCAGAATCCATTCTATTTCATTATAGACCTCTGCCGGATCCCCAAGAGTCGTGAATGTCTGTCCAATACCAGGTGATGGGAGTTAGCCAGCCCTATAACGCCGAAACAGATACCCTTGCATTACGATTGCAGTTATGAGCATCGCAATCCCTACATTGCCGAAGCAACGTCTCAACCCACGGATGAGTGCTTCTTACGACCGTCTCCAGACATTACTTTCTCCGTCGTCAGGAACAGCAACAAAATCCTGTGCGTCGCCGTTCTCGCTTCCCTCACGAGATCCATCGTACGAGCTCGTCTGCCACGCCGACAGCTCATCCACCCTGCGGATGCCCATCATGAATGCCACGATGCCACGGGGCACCCAACGTCCCACAAAGCCGTACACGCCTGCGCCGAGGCCGACACGGACAGTGCCACTAGTGATCGAACCATCAACGACATCGAACACGGCGTTGTGCAGGTGTCGCAGCGAGCTTCCCTTGAGGCCGCGGATGCGTCCGGCTGAAATGGCCGAGGTGCTCTGGGTGACAAAGTTGCGACCGTAGGCATGGCGCGCGTTCTCAGGCCACATCAGCGTCTCGGCGGCGTCGGCGTCGATGCCGGGACCCTCGATCAGGCCCTTCTGGTAGGCTGCAGTGTGGGATGGCTTGGCGGGGGAGAAGCCTGCGAAGTCGAAGGTGCCAAGCTGCATGTGGGTGACAGGAACGCCCAGAGGCCTAAGCTCTGCGGTCAGGACCTCAGTGAAAGCCGAGAGGGCGGAGCAGACGGTCGCCTCCGGGGCGTGGAACGGCGGGTTGATGGACGAGATGATAGAAGGCGTGAAGACCATAACCTTGGGCGGGTGCCACTTCTCGCCGGCGGGGCTAAGGCGTGCCGTAAGAAGAGGGAGGAAGGCCTGGATGGTAAGGATCGGGTGGAGGAGGTGGGTGTTGAAGAGATCCGCGAAGCTCGATGGTGGGATGGTGGCGATGGGGGAGGTCTGGTAATTGAGGGACGGGATGAGGATGACGGATTTCAGCTCGAGAAAGTTCGGTTTCGTCCTCGGCGCAGGGGCGTGAGGTGACTGGAGATATTGGGCGAAACGTTCGATGGCGCCACCGGCACTCGGGGGCTGTTGCACATTAGCTGGAGAATCCACAGAAAGGGGAAGGTCTGGGCCTACGTCGGTAGCATCGATCGTCAACGGCCGAATGTCCGGCCTAGACATGTTGTGCACCATAGACTCGTCCTCTGCAGCATTGCAAACGACGAAGACGATGAACCCCCTCCTCTCCATATCCAGCGACAGCGACCTGGTGAGTGGCAAGGTCGGCGAGCCGGCGATGACCACTACCTCCAAGCGGCCGCCATTCCTCGCACGCTTGGCTCTCCTCGTCTTGCGGTAGAACCTGCTACTCCTGTACGTCTTGTAGACAACAACACCAAAGACGGCGACGGCAGCGCCCGTCACGAGCTTGTTCCGGGAGACCCAGTCGCGGACCTGGTCGTAGCGGGTGAGGGCAATGACCTCGATGGGGACTGAGCGTGACACAGGTGTCGGGCGCACAGAGTCGGGGATCCAGGGTGCGGAGGAGAGGGCATCGCGAACGGCATCGGCAGCTTTGTCGACTTGGTTGTTGATCTGGTTGGCAATGTCATCGGAGTAACGGCGGAGATGGTTGGGCAGAGACGAGAGCTTGGGATCGTTAGCTGGGCTGACAGGAAGGGGCAAGGGTCGCAAGGAGGCAGAGCACTTACCACGTCCAGGAACTGCTGGTCGTCGGCCGACATGGTGGTAGTTTGGATGATGTGGGATGCAAGGCGGTGCTGTGATGTGCCGTGGGTTTGATACCAGGTGCCTGTGGTGGGAGAATGATGGCTTGGGAATGACGTTGGAGAAGAGCTTCGAGGGACTGGAGCACGCGCTCACTATCTGCCAGGCCTCGTGAAAAGATCAGTCGGCGATAAGGGGTGCCACCATCTGCCGCCAGCTGAGGGCATCTCTAGGCTTGGCACGCTCCCTTTTGCATGATCTTAACGTTGCCCAATTTCTAATTTACTATGATAGTCAAGATTCGATGGAGAATGCAACGCTTCGATTTTGGCAGTGGGACTGAGATGTCATCTGCCGCATCCTAGCTTAAAATGCTTTGCAGATGATGCTCCAGAACATGTGCAGCCGCTGTGACCGGTGCCCCAGTCACCACAACCGTCACCAACTATACCGCATGACAAGCGACTGTCTGCTCCAACAATCATGCCTGGTCCACCCAAGAGTATCCCTTCCTCTCATGGGATTTCTGGGAGCCATCGACCGCATATGTTTGTCGGGGTTGGCTTGTCACTTGCCAGGGTGCTTTGCCGGCCATTTAAGGATCTTGCGCTTGTTACCGTCCAACGGATTCAAGGATGTGCCTTCCGAACCCGACTCTGATTCCTCAACAATAGTTGGCAGCCTTTTCTGGAGTCCAGTGCTATCGACGGAGCCGCGGGATCGCAACCTCCGCCTCGGTGCCTTCTCCGGCCTTCGATGCAATTCCTGGGGAGCCTCTGGTCGCAGTGCAGAGCTTTTCCCCTTTGAAGTTGCCTTGCCAGATGCCGACAGTTCTAGGCTCAGAGGGGGAGAAGGCGATTCTGGTATGCTTGATGGCGAGAGCAGTGGTTGTTCCCGAGACGACGACCTGAACAGCTTGAGTTTCTGGCGAAGTCAGTAGGGTCACAGTCTTTGAGACGGACGTCAGTAACATACAATCTTTTGAGCGACGGTTCTGGGAACGCGGCAGCAGAGTGTCGAGGACAGCTGGCGGTAGAGCTACCGTCCGCCAGCCTTGAGAGAGAAGCCACGGCCAGGCGCCTGCAGGGTGCTCTCGCTGTCCGACATGCCGAAATGATATACTGCAGCGATGCTTGAAGCTCTGACGAAGTGATACAGATCAAACGATGGGTAGCGAATGTGGGTGATGATGTACGGGACGAGGAGGAAGAAAGGCACTCGGGTGGGACATGGTCGTGGATCAGGACTACTAGAGGCTATCTGTGGCCGAAGCACTTGCAACAACAGCAGCGTCTGAGTCGGAAAGAGCAGTCAGTCTCTTACAGCTTCCTCGCCAAACACCTCAACCGCACGTAGGAAATCATCTCCCCGCCGCTCCCATCCTGGCAGACAAACTTCAGCGCATCACTCGCCTCCCTGACAACCCCTTCAACGGCATCAGCTCCCTTCTCCTTCTCAACCGCATCCAAGAATGCCTTGCCCATCAACCGCACCCACCCCTCGACACCTCCCTCGCCCGCCGTCGTCGGCCGCCACTCCCTCTCGACCTTCTCGATCTTCCAACCCCCGGCCTCTTCCTCCATCGTGCGCGTCAGCCACTTCTCGTCGGGGAAAAACCACGGATCCGCAGCAAGGGTCTTCTCGCGCCCGATGACCCGCGTCGCGGCGAGGACGAGCGCCGTCCGCATCTCAGCCACGTTGCCCAGGCCACCCATCTCAAAGGCAAACGTCGCGCCCGACGGGAGTACGTCCCGCACTCGCGAGAAGAACGCCCCCGCCGTGGCGGGCCGGAGAATCCAGTGCATCGCGGCGTTGGAAAACGCCTTGGTGTATTGGAAGGGGTACCGGCTCCTGTCGAGGTTCATCTCGTTCGCGTCGATGACTGGATTCTGTCAGCTGTGTGTTTCTGCGCAGCGGGGAGGGATGGTATGCCCTACCCTCGAAGGTGCACCTGTCTCCTCCTTGTGATCCCCCGGCCGCCTTGGCTGCCGCGGCGATCATGGATGGCGAGGCGTCGATGCCATGTACTGTGCCTGTGCCCTGCGACAGGACCTTGGCGAACTCAACGTTCAGCACGCCGTCACCGCATCCAATGTCAAGAATGACGTCGTCCTTCTGGACGTCGAGCCATTGCACGACTTTTGTGGCGAGCTTGGGGACGAAGGCAGCGGAGTGCTGGTATTCCTGGGCCGAGTTAGTCTCCAGTCAGCCAAGCAAATGGGGATGGGGTAAGTGCCTCCGTAGACCAGTTATCCTTCTTTTGATCGGCCATGGTGGAAAGTTGGAGAGGTTTGATCTGTGTGAGCTAAAGAGTAGAGATGATATTGCTGGTGCTGCTGGTGTTACTGATTCTCCCAAAAGATGCCCGGTTGGCCGGCTTATATAGTGGTGGTGATGATCTGGGTGTAAGTGGTGACAAAGATGGGGTCGCGCGATGCAGGCCGATCTCGGACCTCGACGTTCCCATGCACGACAAGGCTTCAGCCATCCTGTCATGCAGCACGTATGATACATTTCAAATCCCCAAAAATGATTTGCTCATTCATTGGTTTGCGCCGTGCTGGGAATTATTGGTTTTGTGGGTTCATTCCAAGTCATTTCAGGTATCAGGTTGACTCCCATCGCCGAAAGGGTTCCCGGCCTCGCCCCTTATTCTATCCTCTACTTGCAGAAGCTCAGTCAATCTCGAGAAGCTTGTACTTTTCGTCACCCAAGGCAAGTTCGACTCTTTGCATGAGAGAGAGTACCTTCTCCTCTTCTAGACGCCGTCCAACAACCTGCACACCCACAGGCAGACCGTGCATATCGTCCGCATTGTACAACTTGAACGCCCCCTTCGCAACGCCGTTGAGCTTGTTGATGTTGAAGTTAGCGGGAAGCTGATCAAGGCTCCTGTCCACGTGAGTCACGGGGACTATGCCAGCTGAGTAGTCGAGCTGCAAAACGTCAGTCACACTTCGTGTCAAGCAGTAAGCAGGGGGGGCTCACCATGTTGAACATGAACGTATATCCGCAGCTGCTCACTGCATGCTCCATGCCATCGTGCGGCACCGCCGGCGTCGCGTTCGGCGGCGTCACCAAGAAGTCCACACCCGCCGCCTCCCACCAGTTGAACCACTCCTGTCGGATGGCCTCCCTTTCCGACACCACCTTCCACGCCTCAAACGCGCTCTGCGCTCGGAAGTCCCGCACCAGGCCCGCCCACACGCTGTCCCGCCGCACATACTTGGCCCACAGGTAATACAGGTACCGCACCGGCCGCCACATGTTGGCGAGATACTGGATCTGTGCCGCGCCGGGGTCAACCCACTCGCCCGAGCGAAGGTAAGAGCTAAACATCTGGCATCCGTCGGCGTTGAGGGCCAGAGAGGCCACGCGCAGGGTTTCGTAGCCCGAGGGCGGGTCGATCTCGACGATTTCATGGCCGTCGCGGCGGAGAGCGGCTTCGACCATTTCGACGGCGCGCAGACACGCAGGGCTAGGATCAACGACGCCGTCGGTACGCATGATGCCGACGCGGAGGCGCTTCTTCTCCAGGAACTCCTTTTCAATGTCAGATCGCCAAGGGAGGGGGTGGACGGTGTAATCGTATGTCCAAGGCTTCATCTCGACGATAGAGCGGGTGAAGTAGGTCAGGTCGTTGAGTGTGCGAGCCATGGGGCTGAAGACGCTCGGCACTCCCTCTTGGCCAGCCATACTCGTCTTGAAGCCCAACTTGGGCCACCGGCCAGTCGAGCATCTCAAGGAGTAACAGCCGGAGAAGTGAGCAGGGACACGAACGCTGCCAGCCACATCAGAGCCGATACCAATTCGACCACCAGAGGCAAGGAGAGCGGACTCGCCGCCAGTGGAGCCACCTGGGCTGTACTTGTTGTTGTGGGGGTTGGTGGTACGTCCCCAGATATCGTTGGTCGACTCGAAAGAGAGCAGGGTGATGGGGAGGTTTGTCTTGACGTAGGGAACAGCACCGGCATCCTTGAGAAGACGCACAACGGGACCATCTTCGTCAGCTTTGTTTCCGACGAAGGAAGAGTAACCAATGGTTGAGTCGTAGCCGGCGACCTGCATACTGTCTTTCAGAGAAACGGGGATGCCAGCGAGGGGGCCCTTCAGGTTGATGGACCCTTCCTCGAGCCAGGACTCGGCCGATGACAGCATGACCTCCGTCAAGCAGTTGGTCTTCTCATGAGCTTTCAAGGCGACCTTCCCATACGTCTTGAGAACGTCAAGGGGTTGCACGACAGTCTTTTGGACATCTTGAACAAGCTCCTCAATGGGCTTGTTGAGAATCTCGCGTTCCAATACAGAAAAGGGGCCATGATAGGCGGTCAGAGAACGGATTCGTTGTGTCCGCTCAGACTGCTTGGAGCGGCTGGCAGCGTGTTAGTGATGACGACAAGGGTGCATGGGAGGGGAGATCCTTGGCAGGACGGACCAGTCTCGGTGGTGGTGGATCTGGTCGAATGGGAAGACCATCTTGGAAATGCTCTGGGTTGTGATGCCTGAGGTGAAGAGAGAGATGGGATCCCGTCTCACTGATATGGGATGGTGAGGCGGGTGAAGGGAGAAGGATTGATGCGCGAGACACCGACTTAAACGGCCTTATCCCGTGCCACGGAGTTTGAACCTGGTATCGTGGGGCCCCCGCGCCTTCCAGCTACACCGTGTACAGGGCGTGCACCCTCCCGTACGCACGCCCTGGCCCGCAAATACCCGCTGGTCGACGGCCTGTAGGACCCACCTAGCCGTCACTGATAAGGCCTAACCAACTTAACATGCTCGGTGAGGTCGGTGAGACCCCCTTTCCATCACGACAAACGCCATAATCAACGTCTCCCACAACTACTAGCTAGCAGACAGACCACTTGACCTCAAGAAGTAGTCAGCTTATCTCTGAGCTGTTCAAGAATACGGAATATCCCCAAAAAAAAATATTCCAAGGCGTCTGGGGGCCCGCCCGCTTACCCACTCTCACTTGAGAGCCCCCCAGACGTTAACAAAGTGTACAAGAGCTGTAGAAACAAAGGGAAGAAATCGCACTGTTAGTGGCTTCACCCGGAATCGAACCAGGGATCTTTCTCGATATTTTGATCAAATAAAGAGACTGGTGATTTCCCAATACACCAAGGGCAACAATTGGCCAAGAAAACTTTCCTGATATACCACTGGGGCGGTTCGCGCGAGGTGGCAGGCGGCAGGAAGGCGCGGGTGTCCAGGCAACAGCCAGGGTAAGTGCTTCAAGCATCAACTTTTGGATTCACTCCTGCCCATGGCAACCGTACTATGGAACCAAAGTTTCCGAACCACGCCTCCTAAACAGCAGGCCTCCTCATGCTCCTGTAATGATCCGCGACCAGGAAGGCTAGCTCCAGCGCCTGCTTCTCGTTCAGCCGCGGGTCGCAGAAGCTCGTGTAGTTGGTCGACAGGTCGTCTTCGTCCAGGTTCTCGCTGCCGCCAAGGCACTCGGTCACGGCGTCACCCGTCAGCTCGAGGTGCACGCCGCCCAAGAAGCTACCCTGCTCCTGGTGGATCTGGAGCGTCTGCTGCAGCTCCTCGAAGATGTCGTTGAACTTGCGCGTCTTGATACCGCTGCCCGTCGACTGTGTGTTGCCGTGCATGGGGTCGCACTGCCAGACGACGCACTGCTTGTACTCGCTGTCCTCGACGGCGCGGATGTGCGCCGGCAGTAGGGAGCTCACCTTGCTTGCGCCGTAACGCGTGATGAGCGTGATCTTGCCGGGCTCGCAGCTGGGGTTGAGTGTGCGCAGGAGGGCGAGCAGGTCGTCCACAGGTGTCGTGGGACCGACCTTGATGCCGATCGGGTTGGCAATACCCCTAAAGAATTCAACGTGGGCATGATCGATTTGCCGTGTGCGGTCACCGATCCAGAGGAAATGGGCTGATGTGTCGTAGTACTCCTTCTTAGGGGTAGGGGTTGGCTCGTTCGGCCTGGACTCGAGGACGGGTGTCTCGAGAAGTCTCGTCAGGGGCTGCTCGTACTCAAGGAGAAGTCCCTCGTGGCTAGTGAAGAGGTCGACGGTGTCGAGTTTGTCACTCTTGTCGGCACCAATCGTGTGCAGGAACCGAAGCATGTCCGTCAGGGAGAGGACGGCCTCTGAGTACTTCCTCTTTAGCTCCGGGTCGCGAACGTGTCCCAGACCCCAGTCAAGCGGCTTGTGAAGGTCTGCAATACCAGCGTTGATGGATGCCCGGATGTAGTTGAGCGTGGCTGAAGAGTGGTGGTAGGCCCTGTGAGGGGTCAGTCTAGTTCATCGCCTGTCCTGGCGAATAGAGCACCTACTTGACAAGTCTCTGGGGGTCAATGGCTCTCTCGTCCACGTGGAATCCGTTCAAGATGTCTCCTCTGAACGAAGGCATCTCCACTCCGTCCACAATCTCGGTCGGGCTTGACCTGGGCTTCGCATACTGGCCCGCCATACGTCCAATGCGGACAACCCGCTTGTCGGCACCCCAAATAAGAACCAAGCTCATCTGCAACAAGAGCTTGATCTTGGACTCTATAGCGCTCTGTTCGCAGTACGAGAAGAGCTCAGCGCAGTCACCGCCCTGGAGAAGGAACGCTTCGCCCTTGGCCACATCCCGGAGATGCTGCTTCAGGGCAACAATCTCCTTGGGGTGAACAATAGGGGGAAGCTTCGAGAGCTCGTCGACAGACTTCTTGAGCAACTTCTCATCCGGGTAAGCAGGGGCCTGCTTGATGGGCTTTGAGCGCCAAGAATCAGGCGCCCAGTCTGGTGAAGGAGCTGCCATGATGACTGTAGCTCGCCGTGACTCAGAAGTTGGATATCTCAAGGTTTTTAGATGTCTGCGACGAACCACGTAAGGATGTATTCAAGAAAATGCCGGAAATCAGTCCAAGGGGCTTATGGGTTTCCTTACAGCTATCTCAAATGAGTCACCAGAACGCTGGTTGAAGTGGTCTGAGGACGGTACTGAGAAGTTTGTGTCAATTATGGTCATCAATGAGTAGTAGCCTTTGTGCACACCGAGTCTCACAATATGCAACAAGCTGCATGCACGCTAAGCCAACCAGAGCTCCGGAGCCATAGATACATGAGTACTTACGGACCGCCGACATTCCGTCACTAATCAAGGTACCCTCCTAGCACACTGACCCAGCTCCAATCGACAACCCCACCAAAGAAATCTCACAGCTCGAAGTGAGCAGTGACCGCATCGAACGAAGCTCGACTCGCCTCGAAACACCACCGCTTACGACTGTCGAAGCTCTCCACGATCCTCCGCCCCCCTCCATCCCGAAGCAAATACACAACAAGCGACCTCTTCGAAAATGTCCGAAAAGCAGCCCCCCACCATCGTCGAGGGTGCCACGACCGGCGACGTTGAGGACGAGATCCCTGCCAACCAGGCCAAGTCGGCCGAGGACCGCAAGGCGGCATCGGCACTTGCCTCTCTCGAAGGCGGGGACGACGCCCGTGGCAACGACGTCGACGCTGAGGCCGCGAAGAAGGCTATTGGCAGTCTCGGCGGCGAGGAGAAGAAGAAGGCTGGCGAGCCCGTGAAGAACGTCAAGGTCGAGGCCGCTGACGTGGCGCTGCTGGTAGGTCGCAACAAGTACCCCCACACACCGGATGGTGCGATGCTGACAAGCTGGGAACAGGTTGAGGAGCTCGAGGTCACGAAGCCCCGTGCGACGGAGCTGTTGAAGGCGAACGAGGGGGATGCGGTCAAGGCGATGCGAGCTTTTGTCAGCGCTTGAGATAGATAGAGAAGAGCACGGGCTTGTATCAATGGACCAGGGGGGGGGCTCTGCGATGTGTGGCAAGCGCTGCGAGAATGGAAACTGGTGAGTGCATCATCGCTCGGAGGCATCGTTTGCTGACTTGGCATTTAGATAAACCATGCCTCACGATAGACACGCCGTGAACGGAGTACACGACATGACCATAACGTCAGCGACGAGAAGAAGCAGGCTACGGAAACATTGTTCTACCTTGAAACCCCGGAATAGCACCCGCTCTGTTGCGTTGCGAATTGATAACGTCGGCCACCACGAGCTTGAGGCTTCTATTGTAACTCGAGAGGGGCTTCAAACTTAGATTATGACCCAGGTCTGGCATCGTGGCAGTCGCCTATTTGGTCGCGCACGCCATAACATATTGCTTCCTCTCCTCGTGAATAGGAGCTGCCCGATGGAATAGGAGGTCATGCGTTGGGCCGACATGCTCGGCATAGACGACAACCTGGCGCTCCGCCTCGAGAGACTGCTCGCTTGGGCCTGCCATTCACATGGCCCAGGGCGATGAAGTGACTGGTCATTTGTTCGACACCGAGGACAACTGGACAACTGCTCATTGTTTCCAAAGCAAGCATGACAACTTTAAGGCCGCACAAGTCATGGTTCCGCTGCCCAATGCAAGGAGACAGTCTCGGTCTGCTTTTCTCCGAACCTTTGATCACGATGCACGAACAACACACCCTTATGGTTGTGGAAAGCCAATGAAAGAATTACCCGCAACCCCTCCCCCCCTCCCCAGTTCATCAGGCTGGGCAAGACAAAATAACGAGAAAAAGAAACGAAGAGGGGATGGGTGGTGGCGGGCGCGCCTTGCCGCATCAGGCGTGACCGAAGACGCCGACCGAAGCCGTTGTAGGCGAGGTGTGATGCGAGAGACGGAATCTGACCCCGCTGCGCCGGCTGATAGGAGCCCAGACCACAGCGGCTTTTGCAGTCAAGACATCCAAAAACCTTCGGTGAGGGGAAGCAGCCAGTCATGTCACGTAAAGACTCGGAGGCTCGGTCAGGCTGGAGGTGGTGCGATGATCCTGAAGCGTCGTATGTGCTGACATTGTAAATTTGAGGTGTGAAGCCTCTCCCCCCCCTCCAGCTACCAAGCCAGTGTGCACCCGTGACAGATCCGAGGTGTGGCCTGTGACGTGATACACGGTGTGCAATACATCCGAGCCGGCGTTCCTCCCGACGAGGGTGCCGGTGGGCGCAGGTCTGTCGTGCATATGCTTGCCACGATACGCCTGTTCCCTAGTGGTGGTGGTGGACCGAGAGAGGGATTTTGAACAGAGGGACATTCCGCGGGCTCAAGTAGGTGGGGGAACAAACAAATTATCCGGGGCTTGGTTCCGGCACGACATGCCAATGAGGACACCGAACATGTCGTCGTCGGTTGTCCTAGGCTCGTCGGTCAAGGGGTGGTGGGCTAAGCTCGGCATCGTCGAAGGTCGAGCGAACGAGGAGGTCGAGTCAACAAACCAAAGGGCGGGATAGCATGAGTAGCAGAGCCTATCAGACAGAGCGAGTAAGTGCGGTGAGGCTGGCGGCAGTTTACCTTGGGGGCCTAGTGAGCCAGCGGGTGCACATGGGCTAAGCCCGCCCGAATGGAGTGCTTCGTGCGGAATTGGGCTTCGAGAACCGACGTGGGTGGCTGGTAAACGGCTTGGGTCCAGTCCAGCATCAAAGTCAGATGCACAGAAGCAGAAGAAGAAGAGGGGAAGCCCGTTCGCTCGCTCGTTGCTCGGTGGATGCGATCGCGACCAATATGACCCACGAAGGATTGTACTCGAATTGTCATTTCTGGGAAATTCCAATGCCTGCGTTGGGTGGCGTCTGTTGTTGTTACACAAAGGTCCAAGCCTGGCCATGTTCGGCATCACAAGCCTGGGCACACACAGGGACGTGATGATCGCCGTTGTCGTGCCGGTTGGTATGTCGGGCTCTGCATCTGCTGGCGTGAGACGCCTTCAGCCAACGCGGGGAGACGGCAGCCGGCTACCTGTCTGGGCTAGTAGGTCATCAATGTGGTGGCCCTGGGCGGATGATGTCTGGCTGGGCTTCCCGAGCTGACCGAGGGATTCCATGATATCGGCGCTTTTCTGGGCGGCCCAACTTGACGTGTTCGCGAGCGTACTCTCGCTTCACTTTGTTGGCGTTCGTGGAGTGACGTTGGGTTCCGGGCTTTCCTCTCCATTGGTGCATAGCCCTGGACGGAGACTTTCGCACCCAGGCCCCTTCTTGGTCCCCCATTGCGGCGCGCGCCCCTCGGAAAGGAGGCATTACACGGTTGAATCCGTGCTGGGAGCCTTCTCCGATCCATGGGTGGAGGAGATGTCGGGTACATTGAACAATCAGGTTGATGCCGGGTTCGAGATAAGATCTCGCATCAGGCCATGCCCCAGGCTGCCAGGGCTCTGTGGTGGACCGAAGTGACCGTGTGGATGAGGTGCATTCGCGGGGTGCCTTGTAGCACACTACAGGGAGGGCACCTGCCAGTCCTGACCTGGGAAGCAAGTCATAGGCCGCTTCCCTTATTGTTGCCGGTGTCATCCCGCGCTGCCCCTGCACCTGCCCTGCCTGTAATTGATTTTAATTCCTCGAGCCGGGACAAGCGCGCCGTGAGACGATTGTCGTGTGCAACCATTAGGTTGCCTGGCCGAGCCTCGATCCTTCCCTGAAGCAGCCCAAGCGTCTGCTGTATCGCTCGGTGCCTACCTACCCGGGTACCTTTGGTGAACCTGACGGACGGGGAGCCTGAACAAACACGAGGAACTGGACGGGGAAGCTGCAATGCTGTTCGCTGTTCGCTGTTCAAGACTCTGGGCGGCCCTTCTGGCCAGGTACACCAGGTACACCAGGGCAGTGGAACCCCCGGTCACTTACTCCCGCGGGAGTGTTGGCGAGGGTCAGGCCCAGAGGAGGGGTCCTCCTACTTCTGCCCTCCGGTCCTCGGTGGCCCTTGCCAGGTCAAGTGCTGTGTTCGGTGTTCCTGCCCCTCGGTGCCCATGCACGGGCCAAACAACTGTGGCACGTCCCCTCTCCCCCACCCCGAACACCCTAACATCCTGGCAGGTGCAAGGGTGCGCGGCTGTCGGTCAACAGTGCCTGCCCGCCCTCCATTCGTCCTGCCTGGCCCTCGGTCGGCCGCTGCTGTGCCAGTAACGAGTGCGGGAGTGAGGTACACGCAGAGACAAGTGACAGAGGGCGGGCAGTGGAAGGAAGGTGCACTCGGGGTACCCAGCGGCGACGCAATTGCAATTGCAAGTAGGAGTGGGAGTGGCAGGAAGCTGCTGCAACGTCCCCCTCACCCCTCCAACTCGTTCCAGGCAGGCAAAAGCAAGTAGGCTGAACCTTTAACCCTCGCTCACCTCACACCCTTTCACCTCTCACCTCTCACCTGGGATCTCATCTTACACACTACGACGGAGACAAAACTCGCGCACTTTATATCGCGTAGGGTATCCCTCACAAGCGACTCCATCACCTTACAGCATCGATTCTTCAGACCCCAAAGCCACGCGCATGCTCCCACCTGGTCATACGCGAGTCGCGTTCCCCCTCCTGCCCCTCTTCGTTTTCTAGTCCCGTCTCCCAAGGTCACTTCCCCTCGCCGCCCACGTCCACGCTCTCGTCCCAGTCCCCATCTCCGCGGTCGGTGAAGCTCGGTGGGGCGCAAAGGTTAATAACAAAGCACAAAGGCACCCAACCGTTACCCGCCCCAGCGATACTTGTACCGCCGGCGCGGCACTTTCTCACTCACCAACTTTCCTTCGATTCGATCATGGGCCTTCGTGTCTCATTCTGACCACCATGCATCCGGCTCCCAGCCTACTCGAGGCGCCTCCCAAGACGAGTCCGTCGGACGAGCCCACCCGCGCGGCCTCGGTGCCGTACCAGCAACAGCTCTCACCCAGTCCTCAGCAGTCGACTGAGCAGCAGCAACAGCAGCAGCAGGAAGATCATGCCATGGTCGACATGGATCCTCAATTGCAACAGCAGCAGCAGCAGCTTCAGCAGGAGCATCTCCAGCAAGAGCAGCAGCAGCAGCAGCAGCAACAGCAGCAACAACAGCAGCAACAACAACAACAGCTGCATCAGCCATCAATTGCCTCGCCCGATCACCAAACACCAACCCCCCACCTCATTCCCCTCGCAGCTTCACCGCCGGCGAGGAAGGACACCAATTCGTCCGTGTCCACCACGGCCACCATGGCCACAGCAGCGTCTGCTGGCACCGACATGTCCACAGACACAAACAGCTCATCGTACAGTGCCGAGACCTCTCCTAATCTCACCTCCATCTTTCACGTTAAGGACGGGGCCGACATGTCTAACCGGGTCCGCGCGAGCAGGAGGCGAACCGGCCCTTTGTCTTTCCAGCAACGAGAGAAAGCCGCCCTCATTCGAAAACTCGGCGCCTGTCCCGACTGCCGTCGGCGGCGCGTAGCTGTCAGTCTTGAACCCATGCTCCCATGTCATCTAATATCGCCCCACGATTAGCCATTACTGATACTGTTTGCACCTTCAAGTGTCACCCCAGTCATCACAACATGACCTGGGAAGATGCTGTGGACAAATTCAAAGCCTCGCTACCGAGTCTGCAGGGTAAGGGCAATTCCGGCGGAGGTCAGAGGCCTCTGAGCCCTCAGGACCAGAGTGTCAAGCCCATCTACGCCGACCAGGAGATGGATCTCGACCCTCCTTCTGGCAACTCGCGACTGAGCGAGTCGCGCATTCGGACGCCTTTGCCTTCTGGCCCCAGGCTCGACAAGCCTGGGGGCCTCCCTGGCATTGAAAGCCTTAAGACAGATCTGCAAGCGAATGTTTCTCGCATTCTGTCCAACCCCCACCGCAGTCGCTATGCCGGCGCCCAAGTACTGCTGCTACACTGGGAAGACGACCACAACCCTCAAGTCGGCCCAGCCGTCCAAGAACTGGCCGATGTCTTCGACCAGTATTACCGATATACGTTACAAGTTCAGGCCATCCCGTCCACTTCAGAGAACTGCAAGAGTCCCTGGAGATGGCTATCGCGGAAAATTACTGATTTCTCCGAGGATCGCGACCAGCGTGATGTCCTCAAGATTGTCTACTACAACGGACAATCGTACCTCGATGACAACCGCGAGATGGTTCTTGCTAGGTGAGTTGCTCGCCGGTTGAAAGGGCGTGCGAAGCTCGCACTGACAGTATGTAGCTCGAGGGACAGGGAGAAGGCCGAGACACTCCGCTGGAGCGGAATTCAGCAGGTCCTCGAGGAGGCCTGCGGCGACACACTCATCCTGATGGATTCTGCGTACTACCCCTCTTCCAAGATGGCCCGTCAGCAAGGTGTGTTGGAGCTCATTGCCGCCGCCGTTTCGGAGGAGCACTTCAACGAGCTCGAGCGATGCACCTTCACCAAACTGCTTGTGGAGCAGCTCAAGACGCGAGCATCGCACCGCGTGCCGAATCCACTCACAGCCGCCGAACTGCACTCGAAGCTGGTATCCAGCTACCCTGCGGTTATCCAGGACAGGAACATTGATAAGGACCTGGTCACCACCTCGCCCTCGCCACTGCACATCCAGATCGCCGGCAACCCGAGACTGGCATCGATTCTCGTTGCGCCTGTGAACATCAGCCCGCAGCGAAACAGCTTGCCCTTCGCATCAGAGGGTCAACAGCTCATCCTTTCTGTTCGTGTGGGTGATGATCCTATCGACGTCGACAGCTGGACCGAGTGGCTGCGGCAGATGCCTGAAGCCGTCAAGGACATGAGGATCGACGGGCCATACCGTCCTGTCCGATGAGACACATGACTCGACGCTCCCGAGCAATGGACCACGATGGGTCCCTTTCAACGACTGTCATTCTTCGCGGCACATCCTTGAGTCCAGCGACGACACTTTTTTTGACGACACGATAACGACGTTCTAACGTTCTAGACGATGAAGCATTCTTACGAAACGGCGAAACGAAGGGCGGGTTGTGACAGGGCACGGCGCAGGCCTCACGGAGTAGGAGGGGGGGATTTTTGTAGTGGATATACCAACTTGTTGCTCTTGCTAAACAGAAAATCCCATGAAACTCAACTCATCCATGCAAAATACACAAAAAAAACTGCTGTTCAAGCTTCCGTTTTGACGCAGAATTTTCAATCAAACGCCGGATCAACCCTCCAGCCAGCCTCCCAATTTGGTATCCAGGTTTGCCGTGTTCACTCTATCCACTGACACACACTTCTTTCTTTGCTCCTCCTCAGATTCATTATGACTAAAGGCTTTTCAAGAGAATTACCACCACCACCACTACTCATCTCCCGACGATTTACCACGCCACTACCAGCGCGGCAACGACCAAGCTGACGCCCATGCTCCAGGCACTCGCGCGCACGACGCCCGCGGCATCCTCCTTCTCATCGGAGCCGATGATGAACTCGGGCTCATAGGAGCTGACGCTCGCGGTGTCGGTGGAGCCGTCCCAGCAGTAGCGCTCGAAGCAGCGGGTGCAGGCGGCAGGAGTGTCCTCGTTGGCCTTGTAGAGGCTGCGGCTGAGGATGGCGCAGGCGACGCAGACGGGCCACTCCTCGTCGACGGTGGCGTTGCCCTGGGTGGCGGCGTTGAAGCCGTTGCGGATGATGGCGTCGCGCTGGTCGATGGGGTAGGAGGGGGTGAAGGTCGAGACGTTGCTGTGGGCGGTGTAGGGGGCGTTGGGGAGGTAGATGATGAGCGGGGGCAGGGTCTGGCCGTCCTCGAGGGTGAAGTTGGCCGGATCGCAGCCAAAGAAGGTGGGGCGCTGGTTGAGGCGCTGGTTGATGAAGGTCTCGGCGTCAGGGACGGGGGGGAAGAGGGTGCCGTTACCGATGTCCGTGCCGGCGCGGTCGTAGGTCGCGCGGATGGCGGTTCCGTTAGGCCAGTTGTAGGTCGTGTCGGCGGAGGAGTCGACGGCGAAGATGACGTCGACGCCGCGGAAGGGCTGGATGAGCGGGTGGAGGGGGATGTTCTGGAGGTCCAGGCCGCCGTCGACGAGGGAGAGCTGGTCCGACTCGTGGTTGGCTGAGTTGTTCGTCGGGTTCCAGTCGAAGAACGGGTTGGGCGAGTACTGGGCAATGTCGTTCTCGTCGGCGTCGAGGCGGTCGAGGAGGTTAGTGACGGCCTCCACGAGGAAGTCGGGGATGTCCGACTCCTCGGCGACGCCGGTGATGTTCTGGAGGATGAAGGCGTTGAAGAGGGATGAGGAGGTGCCCATGACGAAGCCGAACTGGTCAAAGCCGCGCACGCACTCGCCGTCATCGGAGATCTCACCGTTGGAGAAGTTGGACGCGATGTAGCGGAGGGGCGCAAAACCATAGGTGGTAGGGTCGAAGCTGCCGAGCTCAAACGGGTTGAACTCGTAGACGGTGGCGTTGAGCGAGATGATGCGCTCGCCCGGGGCACGGCCGTCGGCAACGAGAATGGGGAAGGGGGTGTCAGCATCCTCGAACTGCTGCGTCTCCGCGATGGAGGAGAAGGTGTAGGCGGGTCCGCCATCCGTGGCGTTGATGAGCTGGTAGGAGAGGGCGCGGCCCCAGAAGTCAGTGACGGAGGTGTCCCAACCGGCGCCCTTGCGGGCAACGTCTTCGACGACGGTGGACCAGTAGTCGGCCGTGTTGAGGATGGAGATGCCGGACTCCTTGGGTCCACGGAAGATGGACCGGTCGAAGCGCCAGATGGAAGACCCAGATGACCCTTGCTGCAGATCGGGCACCGTGGAGAAGTTGTTGGCGAAGATGGAGCCGACGAGCCAGCCGCCTCCGGAGAGACCGGCAAGGTAAGTGGAGGACTGGAGGAGACCGCCGATGGCACCGGTGCCGTTGTCGGATGAGCCGGGGTTGCGGGCATCAGCCGCGGAGAGGAAACCGGCGCCGTTCATGAGAGCGCGGTAGCCACCGCCAGACACGGCGATGCCAATGTTCGGCAGGGCGGTGGCGTTGTCGCGGACACGGTCGATGTAAGCGCCGGCGTCAAAGTCGGGGATGTTGGCGCGAACGAGCAGCTCGCGCATGGGGTCAATGGTGTTGTTCCGACGACGGGGCAGCCACTCCGCCTCTTGGTCAGAGAGACTGTCGGCCAGACGGATGGTAGGCCTTGTCGAAGGGCAGTCGACAACCTTCGGGGCGTAGTCGCCGCTGGGAGAGTTGGGAAGGGCGCGCACGTCGACGGAGAGAACGGACAGGCCATCAGAACGTTTGGCCACAGCCACGGCCTCCATGTCACCCGGAACGGCGGCCACGGGGTGGGCTATGGAAAAGGCGAGCCATAGCAACGAGTGTGAGAGCTTGGCCATATCCAGCAGAGGTTTGGGGTATCAATAAGTGCTGGTGGGATGGAATTGGCCTGGAGTGGCTCTGTATGTGAAAAGCCGGATGGGAGGTCCTCGACAACAATAAAATGAGATACTGGCCAGCTGAATCAGAGGAGGACAGGGCCGAAGGAGAAGGAAGCACAGAGCACGTGTAACGACGTGAATGTGAATGTAAAGATGCTTGAAGAGAATGAAGAGAAAGGACACCAGCTCGGCGAAGGGGATAAGACGGTAAAAGAAGGTTCGCCCTTGGATTGATAGATGGAAAACGGAAAGGCATACACACTACTCAGCGATCCCCTGAAGATCGCGTGCATCCTCCACTCAAGCAAAAGAGGGAGCCGCAGTCTCGCGTATGACGCAGCCCAACGACCCTAAGCTCGTTCAGGCCGCGTTCAGCTCGGGATCCTCGGCCAGGGTGGGGAGGACTAGGCACGGGCTAGGGGCTGAAATGCGAGAGTACGACCTGTGAAGACCGGATCCGAGTATAGCATGATTGCGACAGGGTTGAGGCTGTACACGTACTCCAGTGCTTAGTGCTTGCTGCCGTGAGACTCGAGACGTGAGACGCCGTGGCCGGTGGGAGGTGGCATGCAGGACGGCGGTCTGTACTGTGATCCTTGTGATCCCTGTGAGCATCCTGGGGGACGCGTAGCATAGCCAGTCATTGGTGTTCTTCCAGGGGGTCAGTAGGATGATCTCTGTAAGCCCAGCAGGGCTGAGGAGCATACTGCGTCGCTTTTTAGAGAGGATCCGAAGGCGGTGACAACAATAGGCAAACAATGGATGCTGCCCAGCAGCAGAAGAAGCTTGTCCGCCGAGACACGTTTGTTCACATGTCGATGACGATGGTTCGATGGTTCGGATGTAGTGCGACGGTGTGTTCCCGGTCGAGAGTTCATGCGACGGGCGATGGGGCAAGCCGCTACCTGATGCCCGCCTGTTGTCTCGTCCGTCCAAGAGACGGACCATCCCAAAATCCCGTTGCTGAAGCAGACCACCATCATGCTCTCTCCCTCGTCGGAGGGCCCGGATTCTCGTCCCATCTTGACGAGACGAGCCCGGTGGCCATGATGGAGCCAAGCCGCGGCCCGCCCAACGATGTCAATCGCTGACGAAAACATCGTGGCGATGCACCTGGCCACCGAACCGGCGAAGTGAAGGCCAACCTTTCGTTGGACCAGGAAACCACCCACCTTCTTGTGAGATGGCGCTAAACTCTGCTCGATCCTCACAGGGCGCGTCCCCTCTCTGGCACGCACATGCCGTCTTGGCTCAAACCATCTCAGTCATCATGGGGAAAAGTCAGCCCCTCCAGCCCTGCCGCTCACAGCGGTCACAGCGGGCCACAGCCGTCTCAGTCAGCCTGACGCACAGTAGCCGGGCACATTTAATCCCCCGAAGGACGCGTGTGCCGGTCAGTGTAGGACCCCGGTCTCCGTAGCGGTCGGCACGCGGTAATTAGATGCTGCCCCTCTGCGCATGTGCAAAGGAGCCCCCGTCTGAGGCCATCGCGAAGCGGCCGAGTCGGGGGACACCCTCGCCTGTGATTGGCCTGTTCGTACAATGGGCGCGTGTGTCGTATCGGTACGAATTGTTCAGGTGTTCGGATCATGTCCGGTTACGTTGCGACGGGATGTGTTGGCATTGCTTGATTGTCCTGCCGCAGGGCGGGGTGGTGGAACGAGCCAAGGTTGGAGATGCCGACTGAAAGACCCTTGGGTCATGGCACTGTTGAACAACTTGGTTTCAATGGCGGGCCAAATGCAGGATCGTTGGCAGAGTCGGCGTACTGACAACGGAATCATAATCCGTAGGGGTTTCCTCCTCTTCAACAACAAACGGGCGTGTGGTCTAGGGGTATGACATCTGCTTAGCATTGATCTGATCAATTCTAAACTGCTGAAGGTCCCGGGTTCAATTCCCGGCGTGTCCACTTCTTTTTGCTTTTTTACGTCAGGTCCTCCTCCCTTTTAGGTTCACTACTTGCCTACCTGTCTCTCTGCTGGCCGGTCCTCTATACAAGCCGTACCATTTCGGTACCACGTATAGTGTCTCCTGAACGGCGCTCTCGCACTGCCTCTCCATTTTGGATGCCGTGTACGTAGCAGTCTCCCAGAAATCTGTGCGATCCATCAGAATTGCGCCGGAGGATGTATGGCACCCGGCCCCCGAACAAAATGTACACATGATCGCCTTCTCTCATAGACGCCGGTCCGAGCCCGAAATATCCCTTCTTCGAAATGAAGAATCGCCGGATGGCCGTCGAAATGATCCTACGCGACAAGATCTGATGTGCGTGCTTGACAAGGTCTGCGTTGGGTAGTTGTACAATTTCAGGGTCGTCGTGCTCGGCGTCGGCGTGTATATCTTGGGAAATGGAGCAATCGGCGCGCCCCAAGAACGCCGCGACCTTGTCGTCGAAGGCATTAAAAAAAGCCGGTTGAGCATTACTTGGAGCGCCGTTCACGACAGTATTCTTCCAGGTGATGTTTGCACACATGGTACGAAAGAATGCCTGCTCGTGGGTGTGGCCGGATGGGTTGGTCAATCCTGACGCTTGAACATGCGTCTCCATAAGCTGTTTCCACTTCTTGTGAACCTCGAAGGGGCTTCCCATTGCAATCGGCAATGAGTCTCCCACGATGCCGACAGTATCGAAGCAGAGCCCGGTCAGGCCTAGCGATGTAACAGACCCCCAATACCCAGGAGCAACCGTGGCAGGCTGTAGGACACGGACAACCTGCGCCGCGCCATCACAGGCATCGGACATCAACCTCTCAACATGTCGTTGTTTCAGAACATTCTGGTATATCGCGCCGAAGCGAAGCGTCCAGTCGGGACACCAAGATGGCAGTTGTGAAGACTCGGGCCGCCACTCTAGTTCTGTGTGCTCTTCTTCGTTGTCGCTCACATCGACAGAGATGATGTGGCTCAGCACTTCCAAGGAATTCTGAATCATCCAAAACGCAATGGCCCTGTAACATTCCACCACTGGTCTGTTGTAGTCAACAGGGGCTGACTTCGCGGAGTCGGCGATACCGAGAAACCCGTAGACCCGGTCGCGGGGGTCGCTGGCTTGGCGATCTTGGAACAGTGCAACATAGTTAACCAATGGGATGCGAATACAGAGTCCCGGGCGATACTGTTCTTTTCGTAAGGAAAAGAAAGATTTTAGATTGCTGAACGAGCTTAGCAGGCTGCGATGCATCTGGACCCAGGCATGCCGTTGCGCGCCAGCCTTGAACTTGGAGCCAGGTTTGGGCTTGTCGAAACAGCAGTTCGCGCAATGCCTGAAATACTGGGTTGGGAGGCTGAGAACCTCATGTTCGCTCAGTACACCCACCTTTGGTTCCGCAGTGGAAAATGACCCTCTTGCCGAGGAGCAGCTCCTGTACTGTCCAGACGCGATGCCACCAGGGATCCGCCAGGAACGCGATCAGTTTCAACAAGTCCTCGGCCTTGAGGTGAGATGCATGGTCGTGATTGTCCACAAAAGCCCAATGTGGATTATCTCTGTCAATTTGCTGGATCAGGTCGAACGCTCCGCCGCCGCCGGCTAGCCAGACGAGGACACACTGAGCGTCGTGAAAAATCCGCCGCATCAAGGGAATCTGATGGTTCTTCTCGGTGGCATCATTCTGGTTAATGCAGATAGCGTCGATCCACAACAATCTATCCTTGTCCGGGTGGCGTATGCCCCGAAGAGCTTGACAGAGGGATCGCGTGGCTAGAAAACGGGTTTGGGAAACCGTGATGAGTTCGGTATCCGCCGCGTCGCCCCAACAGTACGACAGAGCCTCGTACTGCGGCTGATCATCCATCTCGCGGGTTGTGAGGGTGCAGACAATGGTATCTTGATGCTCTTGGGTTGGGTGTAGCGCCACGAGTCGGAAACGCGGCGTAGAGCCGCCGCTGAGTGAAGAATATAATGTATTGTTCATTCTCGAGGAGGCTTGCGTTGTAGATTGCTAAGTTTGTGATAACGAGCTGTTGAAATATGATGTAAGGCACGACATGCAAACTGACTGGGTGCAAAAGAAACCGTTGATGAGGAGAGATATGATCACGAAGGAAAACTCGCAGTAGAGCGGGGTGTCGAGGAGGCAAGGCTCTGGGCTGCTGTCCCCAGTGACACGTCGCAGGGAGGTGATGAGAGGGCTACATGACTGGCCAAATGACCAGCATAGCCACCACTCCCAACGCCTTCCATATGCACCTGGATGGAAACGTCGAGAAGTACGATTCGTTGGATACGACTCCAATGGGCAAATCACTTGCTACCTGCCACCAGATCAGGCTGCCTATGATTCAGAGTAAAAGCCAGACTTCAACGGGGGAATTGAATGACCCGCTATCAACCAGTGATTTAAGAAAGAAGCCAGTATGAGATGGCTGTGTATGTATGCCAGCGTGAACTCTATAACATCCATAAAGCAGACGGCCTCGTGTTCTATCACATGTCCACTCGATGTAGTCTACAACACTGAACATCGCGAGGCTCGGGATGGAGCGTGCGGCAGCTGCCAACAGCCCCGCAGGCGGGTCTACAGATCCGAGCGGGGTACCTGATGTCATGGCCGCAATTGGTCACGAGGAGCTATGGTGGACCTTCCACGTTGACCCAGCAACAGGAAACACGCCAACATTACTATCAACAAAAACCCCAGCTCGCTAGCAGCTGCTTCCCGGCTTTCGACTTGCCAACCCACATCATCATGTAAAGAAGCAATCAGTCACTTCGAACCATTCGACACCAACTACTAACCCCCAGCATAACAATCAACGCCCATTCTATCCGTCATCGACCAGCCCATTCACCCTCCACCAACATCCAACATGGACCCTCAATCACCCCCCAAGCGGATGACGCGCGCCCGCACTGCCGCAAAGGCAGGCGATGCGGGCCCCAAGACGACCAAGATCATGACCGCTGCTGCCAAGGCCAAGGCAGCACCTGCCGCCACGAGAGCCACGGCCTCCTCCAAGAGAAAGACTAGGTCCGATGAGGACGAAGAAGAACACAACGAGGCATCCTCATCAGAAGCCCCAGCACGCGCCACCCGAGCGCGTGGCCGACCCAAGAAGGTCGTCGAGGAGTCTGCCGACGAGCAGCCCACATCGACAGGTGCTCCTGGCAGGGCCACGCGTGCTAGAGCCGCCGCACGCAAGGCTGCCGCCGACGTGCCCAAACCTGAGCCTACCAAGGAAGCACCCGTGAAGACAACACGCGGCCCCGGCCGACCGAGAAAGACACAAGAAGATGCTCCAGCGCCATCAGAGCCGCCCAAGAGGACAACACGCACACGTGCTGCCACCTTGACAGCTGCCAAGCCTGTCACCAAGAAGCGGGTCACATTCGAGGAGCCGGAGAAGGAGAACGTCAATCCCGATGAAAGCAAGAAGGCTCCTGGGCTGCGCGGCCGACCCGTTCGCAAGCCCCCCGTTCCCAAAGCGACACGGACAACAACAACCAAGACCAGTACAATTGCTGCAGCGAAGGAGTCCAAGGCACCTCTCAGCCCTAAGAAGGTTACTCAGATGCCTCACTCCAGAGACAACTCAGAGGATGAGCTGTGTGCCATGGACAGCACGCCAGTGAAGTCCTTGATGAAGAGTCCTGTGAAGCCTCCCTCCAGCGCTCTAGGGTCTTTCAAGAAGCTCGACCCCAAGCCCAAGGAGACGGAGCGCATCCCAGACCTCGCACTCGCCGAGGAGGAAGCGCCTGAAGTCACCCTCGGCAGCCCTGCTCGACGACCCCCCACATCCCCTTACAGGGACACCATGAAGTCGCCTGCCAAGCGTGCTGATGGTGTGACGCTTCTGCGACCTGCTTCCGCCGTGAAGCCCTCTTCAGACGGCGCTGCCACCCCATTCAAGACTTCGCTTTTGAGTTCCCCAGCAAAGCGATCGCAGTCCGCTGTCAAGAGTCTCAACCTTCCATCACACAACCGCGGTGGTGCGGAAACATCCAGATCACCTTTCAAGGCCTCGCTTCTGCAGTCACCAGCCAAACGCCCCGTCATTCCTTTCAAGACCCTCGCCACCCCGAAGCTTCAGGATGTCGTCGAATCCCCACTTGCCTCTACACGCAAGACTGCTAGGTCTTCGTCCGCTGCAGAAACCCCGTCCGAGGCGTCTCAGTCCCCCCAAATCAAGGCCTTGCTCATGTCGACCCCAGCAGCACTCCCACCCGCTATGTCGTCTTCCGAGAAGCTCATGTTTGAGGAGCAAGGAGATGACGACATGGACCAGATGGCTGACGAGATTCTACTCCAAGAGCCAAGCACTCTCAACTTCCCCGGCAGGCTGTCGGCTGTTCTTCCCCGTCATGCCGACCCTGCGCTCAAGGACAACATGGCTATCCTCCACGAGAATCTGGAAGACGAGGTCCGCGAGGCAGAGGCTAACAGCAGCGCTCAATCGATTACTGCTGCACTTAACGAGTCTGTGGTTGAGCAAGACGCTGCCGAAGAAGAGGTGACCGATGAGGATGGAGACTCCATCATGACCGACGAGCCCGAGCTTGAGAACCAAGCATCTGAGGCGGTTTCCGACATCGAGTCCCCCATTGCCTCCCCTGCCCAACCAAAGGGCGAATTTGGCCTACGAGAGAAGGACACCAATCCCTACGACGACATGGACTCCGAGTCGGATGATGAGCTGGCGTATGGCGGTCAGCATCAGACATCTCCGTCCCGTGGTGTTCCGGCCACTCCCACTCCCGCAGCATCTTCACGCCGCAGTATGGGCCAATCGTCCAACAAGCTTGGTTTCACTCCTCTTGCGCAACAGCTCAGCGCTTGGTCTGCCAACAGTCCTGCCAAGCAATCTCAGCAGTCGGCCCGCAAGCCAGTAGCCGAGAGCCGTAAGCAAGTTGCCAACTCCCCTGCAGCTTCCCTCCGCGTGGAGGACTCCCCCGCCAAGAGCACCTTTTTCGAAGACGAGATGACTATCCGAGCCGAGTTTGATGTTCAACAGCAGGTTGAGGCAGCTATCGAAGACGAGATGATGGCTCAGTTGGATGACCCTGAGTTTGACGACATGATGGTCACAAATGAAGACATGCAGCTTGCCGCCGAGGCCGATGAGATGTCTCTGCTGGAACCTGACCAGGTGGAGGAGATGGCCAGCATTCTGACTTTGGACGACAGCCTCTCGGAGGCCAGCCAGGAGTACGGTGACGAGAACGAGATGCCCGTTGACCCAGCTATGGGCCAAGGACTATCTGTCCCACCGACAACGCCCCTTCGCAATCTACACCGCGAATTCCACACCGTCTCCAAGGTACCGCTCAAGGCTGCTGACGAGTCCACACCTCGGACCAAGAAGAAGCGCGCGGCCAGCATCTCCCGCCTTCCCGTCAGCAGGCCCACGCAGGGCCTCACAAGAAGTGCAACTGTTATCTCCTACTCTCCAATGAAGAACAACAGGCCTGCTCTCGAGCCGAAGCATGATGTTGAGCAAGAGGAGCCTCAGCGCTCTGCTCCCGTCACTCCCACCAAATCGGATATCTGGTCTACGCTGGGCACCCCGGCACGTACGCCTCGCCGGGATGTTGATCCTGCCCTTCTGAGTGGAGCCGTTGTCTTCGTCGATGTGCACACCAGCGAGGGCGCTGATGCCAGTGGCATCTTCGTTGAGTTGCTTGCTCAGATGGGTGCTCGTAGCGTCAAGAATTGGTCTTGGAGCCCTGAGAGCAGTGGATCCGATAGCTCCAAGATCGGCATTACACACGTTGTCTACAAGGACGGCGGAAAACGTACTCTTGAGAAGGTCCGACAGACGGGAGGTGTCGTCCAGTGTGTCGGCGTCAGCTGGGTTCTTGAGTAAGTTTTGCCCTATTGAGAGAAAATGATGAAACAAATACTAACAGTGGCATAGCTGCGAGCGGGAGAACGAATGGCTTGACGAGGCTCCATACTACATCGACACGTCGTCAGCGCCTCGTGGAAGTGGCCGGCGTCGCAAGAGCATGGAGCCCAAGGCTCTGGCGAACCTCAACGGCATGCTGGTCACCAGCCCCAACAAGGGTAGCCGGGACGCCCAGACGGCGCCCAACACGCCCATGAACAGGCGTGAGAGCACCGCCTGGGAGCACACGCCCTCGGACCTGGCCGAGGACGACGACCAGGAGTGGCAGACGCTGCTGACGCCCGTACCTCAGACGCCGGCGCCGGATGCGCTTGCCAGGTACGCGGCCGACATGACGCCAGGCACGCCTACGGTGGCGTTCAGCTCGGATGACTCTCCCTCGAACGAGCCGATGGGCATGAAGACGTGCCCCCCAAAGCCCAACGCGTACAGCGAGATGGGACACGGCATTTTGGACCGGGAGAAGGATGACAATGTTGTGAGGAGGTTGATGGCTGCTCGCCGTAAGAGCCTGCAGTTCGCCCCCAAGATCGGCAGCCCCTTGGCGAGGGCCTGGTAGGGGATTGGAATTCAATGTATTGGTAGGAATCCAGGTGACTGTCATCACACATGAACTGGACAGTCGAAGCGTTTGGACGGCACGGATGGAAGTGTTTGGCTTATGGCGTTCTGGATGGTCTGGGATGGTTGTGTGGTTTAATGCTACCGGGACTTGTGGCAACCTTGTGGTTCAATCAGAGCCTATGCTGTTACTTACTGTATTAATGTGAAACCTGTGCTGCTGCTTACTCTGTTGTTCAGAGGTGGATGGGTGATCTCATGTTCAGGTCCATTCTGGCGATGAAAGACCTAACACTTCAAGGAGGAACTACCAAGGGCAACCTCCTGATTAGTCAGTGCTTTCCGACAGCGCCCTCAACGTACGTGGACCTTATTGGCTGGCCCATCGGCGTTAACGGCGGCAACTTCGTCCCCCAAGGCCCCTTCACAACGACGCCTTCGTCAGGCAGTGCAGCCTGACGCGTGTCTCGATTTGGGCCTTGTCCCGTCCGTCCATGCTGACATTCCACCTTCTGGAGGCTTCGTTTCGCATCGGACACGAAGTCTGTTAACTACCCCGGACAGTCTGTGGGTTTGCGCCTCGTGAGGTTCAAATGCCATTTTCTAGAGTTTGATGGTTCACACCTTACACAGATCACGCTCTGTTTGCTTCTATCACCCACGCTGACGGTACCACGCCCAATATGCCCGAACACGATGCGCTCGTTCTGGCCTACTCCCATCTGGGGGACTTTCCCCGGGCGAACGAGGCCCTCGTCACGCTGAAGAAAGTAGCCTCGCTCGTAAAGCCCATCATGCGGGCCAGAGGCTGGCGCGTCCGCGAGCTGGCTGAGTTCTACCCGGACCAGTTCAACCTCCTCGGTGAGTATTCGCAACCGACATCACGAACGAAATTCAGAGGATGCTGATGAACTGTGCAGGTCTCAACGTCAACCGCGGCCAGAGGATTCTGCTCCGCCTCCGCCACCCGGGCGATCGTGCGCAGTTCGTCCCCGTCGAGCAGGTCATCGACACGATGCTGCACGAGCTCTCGCACATCGTCCACGGGCCGCACGACGGCAAGTTCCACGCGCTCTGGAACCAGCTGCGCGACGAGCACGAGGGCCTCGTCATGAAGGGCTACACGGGCGAGGGGTTCCTGTCTGACGGTCACCGCCTCGGCGGCAACGGGCAGAAGCCCATGCACGAGGCGAGACGGCTCGCCCGTGCGGCGGCAGAGAAACGGCGTGTCAGGAACGCTGGATCCGGGCAGAGGCTGGGAGGAGCCGCCCCGCGTCCGGGCCAGGATATTCGGCGGACGATCGCCGGGGCGGCGGAGAGGAGGAACACAACGCTACAGGGATGTGGAAACACAAATCACGATGAGCGGGAGATACAGGCTATCTCAGAGACGGCGACGAGGAACGGGTTCCGTACGCAAGCTGAAGAGGATGCGGCAAACGAGGCGGCGATTGCGCAGGCGCTCTGGGAGCTCGTGCAGGAGGAAGAGAAGCAGAAGTACGGTAACTACTATGTGCCACCGAGCGCACAACATCCCGAGGGAAGTCAAGGGGGGGCAGTCATGCCGGGCCATAGCAGGCCGCCGCCGCCGCCGCCTCTGGCGCCCGGGTCGCATTCACGGTCACAGATGCCGGCGTCGGCATCGGCATCGGCTTCGTCATCCCGCGCATCGCCCTCTCGGACTTTTCCAACGCAGCATGCTATTTCGCCGAAGGGATGGACGTGTGGGGTGTGCACTCTTCACAACCCGGCGACGTTTCTCGCTTGCGACGCCTGCGGCACGGAACGAGGCGAGAATGCATCACGGCCGGTGTGGACGCCGAACGAAGCCAAACGAAGAGCAGCGTCATCTTCGGCATCTACCATCACACCTACCATAGACCTGACGGAGAGTCCTCCGCGCAAGGCCAAGACCAAGCCTGCGCCGACTGTGCCAGCATCCGCGACCCCTTCGGTCACGACCAAACCCCAGACTTGGCAGTGCTCATTCTGTGGGACGGTCATGGCCCGAGAGTGGTGGACGTGTCGGACGTGTGGAAACATGAAGGACAATTCACGATGAGTGACACAGATGGGGGGCCGCTTGGCCATCCACACGCGGTGCTGTTGCGCTCCAAAGTTTGCGGGTTTTAAGGGTCTTGTGATGACGATTTGTCGGATACCCCCCCTGTCCTTTTCCCTGCATATACATTCGGTCGCGAGGTCTGGCGAAGTTACATTAGGGGTGGCGAGGGGTCCATTCTGCTGACATGGTCGCCACTGGGGGATTCCGTCGTGGTGGCATCGGTGCCGAGTCGTGCTTCTGGGGATGACGATCGCGCATCGACGCTCTGGTACAGTGCCGTTCGTGGATAGATGGCTTGAATGTCTTGGATGTTTCTGTTCACGACCATCTCTGTCTGAGCGCACGTGTGATCGTCAGCATCTTGAAGAAACAACGACAGCAGCGACCTGCCAGGTCGATAGCTCGACCAGGGATCTCAGGACCGCTGGTCGGACATTTCAGACAGGGAGACGAGGATTTCCTGACGGCCATGACGTAGGACGGGCGAGACGAACAAGGGGACCTCACCCAATGTGGCAGATGATCTACCACGGGTGGACCTAGGCGACAGGCTTGCAGGTCTTGGACGTCTTGGGTCTGGGGGCGAGTTAAACCGCTTTCGGGGTGCGATCTTCGATCGGGAAAGGGTCCCTGGTGCTAGGTGTCTTGCAGTGGGCGCCTGTGTCTCTGGTTCTCCCACGGATGGGGAATTCGTTGTTCGGTTATTGGTTTGGGGAAATCCCATCAGGCCTTGGTTGCCAAGCTACGGCTCGTCGACAGCCTCACCGCTTAGGGTGCAGGAGTGGTTCCTGTTCCTGGTCGCCGGAGCTGACAGAATTGACATCATTCATCGGTCGCTCGTTGCATTCATAGAGGAAGGGGCTGAAGGTTTGGTTTTCGGCAGGATCCAGGCATTGGCGGAGTCGCCCGTCAGTCCTTTGAAGTTGTGCACGGTAGGGCCCTCCGCGATCGCCAGGAGTTTTGGCTGGGCGGAGGGTTGTGGACCAGGAACGTGTACAAGTAGTTCGTACAAGTTGGCCATTCGGTGTGCGTGTGGATGGACCCCGAAAATCCTGGCTTCTCCAGTTTTGGGGCTTCGGAGCTGGTTCCTGCTGCTCGATCCAACCAGGACAATGATGTCGTTGGTGATTCCATGCTTCTCCTGTCCTGCGGTGCTGCCACCTCGGCACCCGTTGCTCCCGTCCGCCACAGGTGGAGACGCACCATGATCGTCGGTGACCTGCCAGCGCCCAGGCGGCGTGATGTTCGATGTCGCGCGAATGGCATGGTCGTGTGTCGCCTCGGTCGTGTTCAGATCAATCGAGTGCCGGCGGCCGGTGGCTGCAGCGTTGCATTGCAGGTCGGCCAAGACGACAGCTGTTCGCTCTTCTTCTCAACGTCCTCTCTCTTTCTCAGTATCGAACGGAACGTGCTCAGCTGGGGGGGTTGAATTCCACAGTTCCACCAGACGAGGCGAGCATGGAGCGATAGACACTGTCTGTTGCTCGATCGGGCGGCAATGGATGGCTCCGGGTGGGTTCGAACTGGTCCAGAACCGCCGCTGCGACGGGGTGTGGAGGGGGGCAAGGGGACACTAAAACACCTAACAATGGTGGCCCTGATCGCTACAGAGTGCGCCCTCGAGGGCCCTGGGTCCCCCCCCCCCCCCCCCCCCCCCCCCCCCCCCCCCCCCCCCCCCCCCCCCCNCCCCCAAACCCCTGGCCACCCTCCGAACACCCCCCTGTGCAGGTCCACTTGGCTTTCCCCCCCAGGCAGGCAGCATACAGTAGTGGAGGCAAAGGCAGGCAGGGCCCCTCCACCGGGCCCCCCCTCCTCCCATCGCCATCCGCTGCAGGTGGCTCTCAAAGTGAAAGGCCATCGCCCCCCAGCGCCGCCTCACAGGCAAACAGAGTTCAAGCTATGACGGAGGGGGGATGTTGGCCGCTCTTTCCCTTGGCTTCAAGTGTCTCTTACCAGCATCCAGCATCCAGCATCCAGCATCCAGCATCCAGCATCCAGCTTCCAGTTCCAGCTCATTGCTCCCAGCTCATTACTCCCAAGCTCCGGACTCTCAGCTCTTCACCAAGCTCTCTCTCTCCCTTCCCCAGCTTCTCTTGTCGTCTGGTCTCGTCTGACGTCTACTGAGGCGTCCTTCAGGGCTGATCAGGTTCGTGCTCGAGTCAGTCTCTTCTGATTCCGTCGCCCCCCATCCATCCATCCATCCATCCATTCCATTCCTCAGTATCCTTTCAACCCTTTCCCAGCTTTTCTTCTTCCTTCAAGCTGCTGCCACTGTCGCACAACATCCGCCTATCCCGCCTGATCGAACGCCCCCCTTCCAAAACGAGTCTCTTTGCTCATCCTGCTAGACCCAGAACCGGACAGTCGTCTTTGCTGCGGAGCCCGATCCTGTGGTTTTCACCCCCACCTGCTTGCAGCCATCGAACTCGACCTGACCGATAAACACCTTGTGCAACCACCTCTGCCCAGCGTTCTAGACCGCACCGCCCTCACCTCAGCCCATCCAACTCGAATAGGCCGCCAACGCTACCACCTCCTATCCACCGCCCATCCACCGCCCACCACCGACCAAACTACCACCTGCCAGCTAGCTACCTGGCACCAATACCAAGTACCTCAGATCCCCGACGCCTACGTATCGCATCCACGATTCGAAATCAACTCGCGCGCCTCCAGGCCTCGACTCTGTTCGGCTCTTCTTCAGACCGCCGCTTGTCACCTGTGGCCCTGTCACGCGTACCCCACTGCCGGCGTCCCAGCTCCGGCAAGTGCTATATCGGGATCGATCAGGGAGAGGTGACCGCCCTCCAGACTGCTAAGTCGTTGTCCGAGTCAGCCCCATCACCGGCCGGGCCTGGACCGCCGTGTGGTCGCAGTCGCATTTGCAGTCGCAGTTGCAATCGCAGTCACGGCTCCTCGCCTGCCCTCAACCTCAGCCAGCCAAGTCCCTCGCCCTCCCTCTACGCCATGTGCTGCTGTTGATTTGTTTTTGCCACCACCTCAACTCCCGACTTTGAGGTTCCATCTGCACCATATTGCCGCTGGGCTGGACGGCTACCATCTTATCCTCCCGTACCAAACCCACCATTTATTCAGTTTGGCGTCATACTGAACTGAATCACATGCCTCGCGCGCCACCACCACAATGGTTTCACTCGACACAATGCCCGCCAACAACCATGCGCGGGGCTACACTCCGGCTGCTGCATCTCTCCCCGCAGCGCCATTGCAGACGTCCATGACCCAGGAGTCGCGAAGCATATCATCACAAAGTAATAGCTCTCAATCCAGACCCGGGACTGCGTCTGACCACCCCGATGAGGGACCCTCCATCCTCTCGACGTCCGCGAACCGATTCTTTCGCAACAATCCACCGAGTTTTGCCTCCGGCGACGAGCGATCACAAACATCCAGCCCCTTCCGTCTCTCCATGCCATACATCACACCCGGCCAACTTGCCTTCTCCGCTATGCAGTATCTCCCTGTCCCGCTACTCGTCCTCAACAACCTCAAGACGGTCGTCCTAGCGAACGAAGCGATGGGCCGCATGCTGGGCTTGGAATCGGAGAATGGCGATGATTCTTTTCACGCTCTGGAAAAGCTGCGCGGCCAGTCGCTTTCGCAAGTCGGCATCGACATGTTGCAGGATGGGCGACCGGTGTGGGTAGCCTGGGAGTCTTTTCTCGATTCTTTGGTCCTGGAAATGGGCTCGCGACTGACTTCCAAGGATGCGGCTGCAGCTGCCGATCTCCTGGGTGGGGAATCAACGCCAACAGCCGATGGCAGGCCATCACCGCCAACGGAACCCCACACGGACGCCTCAGGTGGTCCTGTTAAGGATGCTGCTGTCGACGTGGTCATCACCAAGAAGGACATTGGCAGGCCAGGGTTGAAAACTCGGGGCTCGTCGCAAAAGTCCGACTACGAGGTATATGCGAAGATGATCGTTACCATCTGGGAGATTGAAGACAACCAAGTTTACTTCACCATTTCCTTCACCAGTACCCAATCACCACCGTCGCCTGCACCCAACAGGAAAGCAGTGGCCAGATCTAACCTACTAGAAGCCGCTGAGCGCAAATCGATATCTAACTCAAACCCCCCTTCAGTCAGTTCCAGCCATGACTCCAGCTCCCCATCATTCCGGATCAGCCCGAGCGCCGTCTCATTATCTTCCAACACCTTCCCACCCATGGGCCCGCCTTCAACTGCAGCTCATTCCAGTGCTCCATCTATCCTTCAAAAGATGATACAGATGAAGGACGCGCTACTGGACAACACGCAAATGCCCATCTTGGCCATGTGGAAGGACGGCAGTGTCTCGTTTCCAAACCGGGCGGCTAGGGAACTCCTACGCGAAGATGCCGACTTGACGAGATCCGTGGATGGATTCGACCTCCTCCCCAGCTGGACATGCTGGGACGAAGAGTTCACGCGAGAGCTGGATGTCAGCGAATATCCGATCTCTGTACTCCTTCAGACGGAAACCCCTTTTGCGACCATGCGAATTGGAATGCACAACAGAGCCGGCGAAAAGATTGTTTTTGATGTGTTGGGAGAAGCCGTTACCGACGACATGACGGGCGAGTTCCTGGCTGGTGTAGTCACATTCCGTGATGTCACGTCCATGGCTCAGGAAATCACCGACATCAAGGAGCGAGAAGAGGAACGATTCAAGCTGATTTGCGACACAATGCCCCAACTGGTCTGGACGGCGACGCCAGATGGGATGCACGACTTCTTCAACACGCGATGGTACACGTACACGGGGCTCACACCAGAAACTTCACTCGGACGTGGGTGGCAGAACCCATTCCATCCGGACGACATGCCAGAGACGACCGCCCGATGGAAGCATTCGCTGGCTACGGGGGACCCATACGTCACCCAGTACCGATGCCGCAGCAAAGAGGGCGAGTGGAGATGGATGTTGGGTCGAGCATTGCCTCAAAAGAACAAGGAGACGGGCGAGATCGAAAAATGGTTCGGCACCTGCACCGATGTCCACGAGAGTATCGAGGCGACACTCGCAGCGAAGCGTACCCGCCAGCAACTCCTGAGCGTCCTCGCCCATGCCCACGTCACCATCTTCACCGTGGACACCAACCGCAAGCTCACGATGCTCGAAGGCGCACTGATCTGGGATTTAAACGATGGCGACCCGAGCCGCGACTCTAGCTGGTATGTCGGCGAAGACATGTACGATGTTTTCAACCGCTTGAATACGCAGTTGCCAGCTGGTGAAGAGCCGAAGTTCTTGCGGCCGATCGAAGGAATTCTAGCCGGGAATCGGCGAGAAGTGGTGGAGGAGCACGGCATCGATGGACGTTGGTACCGTACACGCTTTCTTCCTGTCCCAGGGAAGCGGACCAACGGAACCAATGGGACCCGCGAAAATTGCGTGGACGGCGTCATCGGTGTCGTAATGGATGTCACAGAGCTCAAGGAGAAGCAGACATATCTCGAGGAGGAATCTAAGGAGAAGAAACAAGCCATTGCGAACGAAGCGGCGGCCAAAGAGGCCAACCGTCTCAAGAGCCAATTTCTTGCAAACGTAAGTCGACCTCCGTGGTACCGCTGCATCGATACTAATTCCTCATTTTTCAGATGTCTCACGAGATTCGAACCCCTATCACTGGAGTCATTGGCATGGCTGAGCTACTGCAAGATATGGAACTCGACTCCGAACAGCAAGATTATGTCGAGAACATTCAGCGGTCTGCCAACGCCCTTTTGACTGTCATCAATGACATTCTCGACTTCTCAAAGGTGGAATCTGGCCGTCTAGACATTGAGGAGGTGCAGTTTTCACTCTCTGTCGTCGTCAAGGACGTGAGTAAGATGCTCAGTTTCGCCGCTGAGCGGAAGGATCTGGCTTTTGTCTCCGATATTTCCGGGGACATCACCAATGACATGGTCGTCATCGGAGACCCTGGACGAGTCCGTCAGATTGTGACAAACCTCTTGACGAACAGCATCAAGTTCACCAACCAGGGCCACGTCAAGTTCAGTGTCGAGAAGGAGAAGGAGACACACGATTCCATCGTCGTTCGATTCACAATCGAGGACACTGGCATAGGCATCGAGGAAGAAGTTCGCAAGAAGCTCTTCCAGCCTTTCAGCCAGGGCGATGCCTCGACAGCCAGGAGGTTTGGCGGCACAGGTCTTGGACTGACGATTTGCAAAAACTTGGTCGAACTCATGCGTGGCAAGATCACGCTGGAGTCGCACCTCGGAAACGGAACCAGGGCCACTTTCTGGATACCATTTAGCAAACCCCAGGGACCGCAAAGAGGAGGCGCTTTGGTAGAGATTGATGGTTTGCCTAGCAGGCTGCAATCGGAAATGAGCATGTCGTGTAACAGTTCAGACTATGAACAGTACTCCAGCACTCCTCCTATAGTATCCGAGCTTGGGCTGTTGGCGCCGGACAATCTCAACTCACCACAACGCCAGCGATCGGTACGATCACCGCCGGCCCAGGACGAGGACTTACCAATCTCCGAGCGAGCCAAAATTAACGTCCTCGTCGTCGAAGACAAGTAAGTTCCAACCCACGCTGCAGACAAAAAGCGACGCTAACAACTTCAAGCGCTATCAACCAGCAAATCGCCACGAAAACGATACAGAAACTTGGTTTCGGCGTCGTCGCAGTCTGGAATGGCAAAGAGGCACTGGATTACCTCGTTGCGGCACAGGATGGCAAGAAAACAAAACCAGACATCATCCTCATGGATGTCCAAATGCCTGTGATCGATGGCTACAAGTGCACGCACCTCCTGCGAAGACATGCGCCGTACAAGACATACGTCAGCAACATCCCGATCGTCGCCATGACGGCATCAGCGATCCAGGGTGACCGAGAAAAGTGCAGGAAAGCCGGCATGGATGACTATTTAGCGAAGCCGGTGAAGGGGAAAACACTGGAACGAAAGCTTGTCCGGTGGAGCCTTACAAAGAGAAAGAGCCCGACGCTGCAAGGAGAGATAACGGCTGCCATCTCGGATTGTTCTGACACGGCTGAGCAATGCAGCAACGCGGACATTCCGTGCGTTGGCTTGGAAGAAACCCCAAGGAATGATGCCTCGTCCAACCGAGCTACGGGCAGTAACAGTGCTGGTAGCAGCGGCAGCGGCAAAGTTGCTGGGCATGACCTCGAAAACAACAAGATGCCTTCTCGGGAAGAGGATGGACGAATGAGCCCTCTAACGCCGAGGCCGATGACGCACAACGGCCAAGAACCCTCGCCGTTCGATTCCCCGGCGGTGTACGAGAACAATAAGCCGATCCGCCACTCCGAGACGGACGAGATGGCCTTGCAGGCGCAAACTGGGAAGATGATGGAAGCGGCGGGCGGGCGGGATCAACCGCCCCCGAGGTCGTCCTCATTTCGGGCGCCTGAAACCGGGGACTCTCTGACGGAGGAAAACGTGGGACGTCTCGAAGAAGAGGTCCATCGGCGTTGATAGACGGACGGCGTTCTGTTTTAATTCGGGGGGGTTAATGGAGGCAAAAAACTGAAGTAGGGTGTGAACGGATGGGCATTCTCGCCCCTCATCGTGCCATTACGCATTAGCGATCTCGGCGTCTCAGGCATTGTGGCCGGCCATCTTGATTTGTTTTGATCTTTTCTGGAAGCATCGTTCGTGGGCGGGATATGCGACTGGTCACGTTGCATTTTGGCATTTCGATCGTCGGCGTATGGGCGGGGGGACTCTCAGCGTGACCTTTCTCGCCTTGCCTGAACTCAGTTGTGGATAAAAAGGGCACCGTAATCCGGGCTGAGAAGTAGGTATATGAAACAGGACATAGAGTTGTTTTGCGCTGCCGTTTGGAGAGGTAATATACCCACTTGACCATCTCACTCGATAGCCTTGCTTGATTAATGTGCTACCTGGCCTCACAGTGAACCTGACATGAGGTGCGTGACATTGGTTGGATGGAAAGCCCGCCGCGAAACCCATTCCCTGGGCCTGAGCATACGTTTCAGAGCCTAGGCACATCACAGATCATCAGGAGCAGAAGCAATTGCCGAGGCTAGAAAAGTATATGTATGGTAGATGGTGTGATCGATGCATACATCGTTTGCACATCTCATTGTAAATGACATCGCCCGCTGACCCCTCCCAAATCCCATGCTCGCTGTTCGAGTCTCGAGAAGCAAAACGGCGTCCGGCCGAAGAAGAGAGAACCACGCCTAGAAGTGCTCCTTCCAGAAGCGGAAGTTGACCTCGGGGATCGCGGCGTCCTTGCATGCACCCTTGATGTCGCGGGCTGAGAGATAACATGTTATTCAAGTGTTCCAAGGTAGAAAAGTCAGGGGAAGGAAAACGTACCGGCTGCGGAGGGACCGCAGAAGTAGACACCGACGTTCGTCCGCATGCTGCCCTCGAGGCCGTTGAGGTACGTCCTGTCGAGGATGCCGTCGCGCATGGTGGAGAACAGCTTGGAGAAGTTTGGCCTTCCAAAGTTGGTGCGGGACTTGAGCTCGGTGAGGGGGTCGAGCTGGGAGCCGACCGAGTTGAGAACGATGTTCTGGGTCGTGTCCATGTCGAGCTTCTGGGTGAGGTAGGTGTGGATCTTGAGGAACTCGATGCCGTTGCTGCCGGGAATGCGCGCGGCCTCGTCGGATTGAGACTCGAGGGAGGAGAGGAGGGTCTGGAACCACTCAAAGGAGCCAGTGTCCTTGCAGACCCAGATGAACTCGACACGGCGGAGACGGGTAGGAGGGTTGGGGCCGTTGCGCAGATGCCAAATGTTCTTGAGAATGGAGGCCCAGGGAGTGACACCGATACCGGTACCGATGAGGACGGCGATTTCGTTGTTGAACACATCCTCAGCGGGGGCACCGTAAGGGCCATCAATGCGAAGGCTGGGCATCTGCTGGCCGTTCTGCAGGGCAACCTCGTACATGCCCATGGGATCGACGCCGTCGTACAGCTTGGACTGCGCAGCGCCGGCACCGACGGCATCGCCGAGAGCGCGGGTGAAGTCACCGACCTGGCGGACGTGGACAGAGACGTAAGGGTCGAAGGGGCAGGAAGTGATGGTAAAAGGGTGCCACTGGTACTTGGAAACACCAGGGACCTGGAGGAAGAGCCATTGACCGGCCTTGTACTTGAAGGAAGGCTTGCTGAACTGGATTTCGACGACATCGTAAGGGTGACGGACGACGCGGGTGATCTTGGTCTCGCGACGCGCCCGGATCTCACGGTACAGACGCTCGATGAGGTAAAGACCACCGCTCCAGAGCTCCCAGCGCCATCCAAGGTAACCGATGCAGTGCTCCCAGTATTCCTTGCCGGCAAAGGGAGAGAACGGCGCAGCGGTGTCGCGGACGAAGCAGCCCGTCGTGTGGGTGTAGAGGCCGAGTAGGAAGGGAATAAAGAGGTGGTGGGTGTACCAAAACGTCTCGAACGACTGTTGGCGGATGCGAGCGTGAGCCGTGGTGTACATCATCAACATGCAGAAGAGCATGACATGGCCAGTCACACCACCAGCTTGGGCGTAGTGGATCTGAACGGCCGTCTCAGGACGAAGCTGCGCACGCTCAACGTTGAAGAAGCTGGTCATGTTAGCGAGCGTCACTCAGGCCGGCGCAGGAAGGCTGCTTACTTGACGTAATGGGCTCCGGTATGCAGGATAGTGAAGAAGAGCATAGAGTAGGCTATTTGCCTGTGGAACCAGATGTTCTCATCCAGGGGAAGGAACCTGATCTTCGGCCGGATCCATCGCATGATGGTCCGGCAGACGGGGAGCAGAATCAACGTGCCATCGACACTGAGTACGAGACCAGCACCTCTAGAAATCCAGACGGAGAATGTGAGGGTGTTCAGGGGTGCCAACCTAGGCTCAGCAGCCTGCTTGTACCTGGAGTATGCTGTCAGTGATTTAGCCTTCCCATGCGCACGCGAGAAAACCTACCATCCGAAGGCGAAGATGCCCCAGTGCACACCCCAGAAGAGGATGTTGAAGAGCATCTTCGTTGCAGTAAACTGCTTCTTGACCAACGAAAAGTTGAGGACCGCCATCTTGACGGCGTGTTCTTTCGTTCTCGGGTGCTGATTAAGTGTCGTCCGGCGACAGTACCAATGTTCGTAAATGAGTCGACTGCAGCAGATGCGCGAGCCCGTCCGTTCCACCAACGATCGTGTCGAGTACCCGAGCTAACCCTCTCGATATCCGTTCTCTTCGTGTCGAATTACAATGTCGTAGTCAATGAAAAGCGGCCCAGCAATAACGGAAGTCCAGCCGAGTCGTAAAGAGCGAATCTGAGCCAGCAGCTGCGTGAATGAATGGAAGGAATCCCGTAAGGCGAAGGGGTCGAAGTTGGGTGCGACTCTACTACCTCGCCACGATAACACAACGGGAGACGAGAGGAGAAAAGAAGGCGTGAGAGGAGGAGGTGGAGGTGGAGGAGAGGGAGTAAAAAGGGTAAACGTTGATGGGCGAGGGTCAAGGTCATAAAAAGAGGCGACGGATGAGACGCAAGGCCCGTTCAGGGAAGCGGGATGGCAGCTTGGCGGGTGGACGCGATGCCGTGACTAGGATGCTAGGGTCCGACCTCAACGATGATCGTCGAACTTGGAGCTGAAGCCGTGGTCCGGCTCTGGTGGTATCGGGGTATAGCAAGATGGGCTATGGGTAAGGGAGGGGAGCTTGGCGGACCCGCGAGTTGTTCGGATGCCAGTTGGGCCCTGGAGCTGCTTGGACAAGCTCTGCGCGGCGTCTGGCAGTTCGTTTGACGTCTGCCTGGGTCTGCTTGGTCCAGCGGGGTCCCAGGTGGGTGAGCAGGGGAGGCAGGAAACGACGATGCTGGCAGGCCTGGTAGATCAGACGCAGGAGACGAAGTCTCGGGGTTTCGCAGTGGGATGGACTCGTATCAGCTAGCTTTGGACGAGCGGGAGGTGGTAGTGAGGCATCAGACGACAGGGCAGATGCGACAATGGATGGCTTGAGTTGAGACGAGACGTGTTAGAGACGCTTTGACGGAGACGCTCAAGGACTCTTGTGACGTTTCGCCTGTGACCAGGGGGTCGGGGACGGGGTCGGGGGTCGTGGGTCGAGGGCCGGCTTTGAGGCGTTGAGGACTAAGTGTGGATTCCGCGCAGTTGGTCGAGTCGCACAATGCAAAAGGAAGATGCGAGGACGATCGCAGCTCATGATCCAGAGACACGGTAACTGGGAAACAGGACGCAGAATCGAGGACGGGGTGGGGAGGTGGACAAAAGGGATATATTTGTCTTCTCGTTTGCCGCCGCCGAGGCGGCGAGGTTAGAGTAGGAAGAGGGACAAGAGATGCAGAGAAGGTCCCAAGACAAGCGGCGATGCACCATGGCAATCGGTGAGTGGACGGTGGCAGTTTCGCATGTCCCGCACTAAGCCCCGTTGGGATAGACCCACGTTTTCGGGCGCTTAACTGTGCCGTGGCTTGGGTGCAGTGGGGCAGCGGCGTTGGGGTTACACCAGAGGATTGGTCGGTTTCCACTACTATTGGATCGCTCCTGCTGCGAACCTGTTGCTATTGCTGGTGCCAATGCAGGGCCGGCACAACCTGGACCACATCGTCCCTCTGTGCCTGCCTCCTCCACTGTCTGTTTTGGACAAGGCGACCTCGTCGGCCATTCATGCTGATTCCCTCCCCATACGATTGCCTCTATACTGCTTGATGTACGGCTGGCCCAGGCAGCTCGAGCAGCTCGAAAGCCAGATGGAGAGCTCCTCGTCCAGGATCAAGGAACAGACAGGCCCAAGACCCTAGCCAGGTCACACCAGCTTGGTGCCATCAGAGCGGCGTCCGCTTTGGTCGCCTCGACCGCACCGATGCAACTCTGGACCCGTCCAAACTCAACAAGGCCAGTGCATCGCGAACCAAACTCTCTCCCCAGAGTCTGGCCTATACCCCTGCAGGAATGGCCCCCTTATCCCCCTGGCCCCCTTGTCTTCCTGCCCACCCCTTGCCTGACATGACATGGGCGACATGGGACAGTCTCTTCCCAGGAGGCCAGGATTCCAGGATGTCTCTCGGCTGCCGAATCCAACGGCGCGGTGCAACTGCCTGCCGTCTCTCCTGCAGATGCCATCGCATGCACACCCGCCCTACAACGGCCACACCATGAGCCCATCCACATGGTCATGACTTCAAAATCGTACGATTTTGTTTACAGATCGCCTGTCTATGGGACTGTCGTGCTGATGTGTGCTTTCCATCAACTCTAAATATCCGATCTGCCCACTTCTGGAGAAGCTTATTACAAGCCTCCAGACTGGCGCCTCGTCTTGCTTTCTAACCTTTTCACAACTTCGTTCGTCGCGCGAGGCTGAAGGAAGATACTCGTCGCCCGCCCCCCTCGCCCTCCCAACTCCCCCATGTCGACACATCTACCAGCCTGCCAGGGCGCTGTGTCAGGAGAACAAAGACGACGGCTGAGACCGCGGAAATGGCTCACCCCGACACAACAATCCAACGTGCTCACCTCCAGATACCCCCCAGCGGCGTCACCCAGCCTGGACGAGGCTTGTGAGAGCCTGTCACGGATTTCGGGCTCATCACCGATTTTGTCGTGCTCCTGCGTCTGGCGATCAGCGCCTGTCGCGACCATCCAGCACTACCGACTACTGAAACAATCTGACCAGAACGCCATCTGCGGAAAACGGCACGTTGCATGAATCAACAACCCGCGGAAGTCTGGATGCTACTGCATGATCGTCGCTGACTCGGACACCCGTCGACACCTTGGCCAAGTCTCCTGATTTCTCATACCAAGACTCCTGGATGCTCATGAGACGGGCCAAGCTTTCCCGTAAGCCTTGGCCCGACGATGCACTCTGAGCTTTCAGATGCCTGACTCCGCCATGCTCTGTCACCATCTCGCCACGAAGTGGTGATTCGTGCGTCTCGTGGTGCTACGCCTCTGCTGTCCTCAGTAAGCCAATGACCTTGCCGTTGGTGAACAGCAAGGTTGATGTGTTCCCCATTTCCGTATAGCAGTCCGTGTCGGCTCTTCTTTCCAGAGTGCTACAACAACGCTTGTGACCCTCTTTGCGACGGTGACGGTTCGAGTGTAAATCCGATTTGAGGCTGTCACTGTCTCTGTTGAATGCTTCGATGGAGCTGCTCTAAAGATCGAGAGAGACTGCTTATCGCTTCGGCATGTTTTGGGTACCTCTTATCGTCGCTAGATGACAAACCTGTGCAACCCTGGAAACGGCATTCTTGCCCGCTCTCGCGAAATCCCCTGCCGATCGAGAGCCGGCGGGGTTACAGTGGCGGGCCGGGTTCGGCTCGAGACAAGTCCTACACTAACCCCCTGAGGCATGGTGGCACCCTGGCAGTTGTTCCTGTGGCGTGTTCCGATAGCGATAGGGATCGATAAGAGGTTCCATCATGGTCTCCCTATTCGCCGGGGACTTACTCCGTCATCTTCCCATCTCACCCCGTGCCCTCCTTTGTTTCGTCTTGCCAGTGCAGCGTTGGTCCAGCCGCTCCGGCTTTTCGTCATGGCGTCTCAAGCTGCTGGCAAGAAGCTCCAGGGGCTCCCAGACGAGATACTTCTCAGAATCTTCACGTGTAAGCAAGCATATGCCTCTCCATCCTCCGAGTGACCCAGGTTGACGAATGTGCCCCTCATCAGTTCTAGAACCCCGGGACTTCCCCAATCTCCAGCTCGGGTGTCGCAAGCTTCGCGAGATCTCGCTCGACAACAACCACTGGCGGTTAAGGACATTCGAGCATTCGCCTTTCTTTGAAGCTCTCGAGCGGCGACGTCGCCTGGTCGATTTACTCGACGAACCTGTCCAGGACGCTGCCCCTCCCCTATGCCAGGAGATCGACGCCGCAGATCCATCCCCGCACCTCGCCCACGGCACACAAGCTGCGCAGAAGGAAAGGTATTTCCGGGAAATTGCGAATTGGGATCCAACATTTCCGAACGAGTCTGTCTGTTGGTACGATCAATACATCCAGCGGAATGCACCTGCGACGACTAGTTGGCTGCAGCAGCCTTGCATTCGAGATGGCAGCTTCGAGGACTTACTGGACGTTCGGGGTGTTGCCCTGTACAGCCCTCCCGACGACCCCGGTCAGATGCTCGCTGTCTCCCCGCTGGACGACGGCTCGATATGTCTTTGGGATGTCAAGGGGCGGAGGGGCCGCAAAGGTGCCATAGTAGGCAAGAGTGTACCAGGTATTCTGCATATCGATGGGCCTGGCACTGTTGGTCGATCGCGCAAGATTGATGCCGGAGTCACGGAATGCATCAGTGTCGACAGCCAGGGAAAGAGAGCCTTCGTCGCAGTACAGGGACATCTCAAGGAGGTTGACCTCGAACGCCTGACCGTCGTGTCAGATCAGTCCTTTGAGTGGTCTATCGCAGCGCTCTCGAGCGCACACGTCGACGCACCGTTGACCGTGGGCACTTCCTTGGGCATACACCTCTACGACTACAGGGCAAGGCATCACCGTCCCCACGATGCGGTGGATCAGATTTTCGACACGGATCCGCTGCCACAATATGCCCCCCTCTCCCAGCCCCACCCCCTCAGTATACTACATCTTCCGAACGCGGGCGACGAGACTTCCCTGTCAAACGACATTTACGTTGCGGGACGATTCAGCAACATCCTGCACTACGATCGTAGGAAACTCGCCCCCATCGTTGGCAGCATCCACTCGGGCGCCAGGCTCGCCAGCTTGGCATCGCTGCCTTACTCGTTCTCACCACTGGACAGTGAGGTTCGTCGCACCGGCGCTCTTTCGATAGACCAGGTGCGCGACTCAAAGGCCAAGCCGGGGCGGACGCTCATCGCCGGTGGGGAGTATAATAGTAAGGGGTCCCTGGAGCTGTACGCACTACCCATCTCGGGCCGGGCACAAAGCGGGAAGCAGCACAATTCCAACTTCAAAAATCGCTACAACACTTCGCGGTCGAAGGTCCTGTCGGTCATTACCCATGGCACCTGCATTGCCTTTTCAGATGGATCTGGCTACATCAAGTGGTTTGAGAGGGACGGCTTCTCGGAGGTGCGCCGTGTCAGGATCGGCCACAGCGAGCCTGTTAGTCGACCGTCGTTGTTCTCTCAGATGTCAGGCATAGATGACTTGGCGAGGAAGATCATTTCGACCGGGACACCTGGGCAGCGGGAATCGATCAATGACGACGAGATCCTGTTCTGGACGGGCGAGAAGCTGGGCCTGGTCAGCCTTTCGGAAACGCCAAAATTTCAGCCAAGCGATTTCCACGAGGAGAGGTCCAAATCAGAAGAGGAGAGGTGGCATGAGGAGGAAGAGGAAAAGTATTCTCAGCGCATGAGGACAGCGTTGGAGCGGCAGGCAGACGACGTGCGTCTCGTGAGAGACCTTGGCCTCGGGAGCTAATGACAGAGATGGATAATGATTGATGTGAACAAGACGACATGGTTCCATGTGGAACACTTGGGCCTCATGATCAGCCTACAAGACAGTGATACCCCCCTTTGATTAGTGTTTGGTGCAGTGATTACAATCCTAACTAATTATGCTTGAAGCGTATTGACTTCAGCGCTTGAAAAACAATCGCCTCGCGTGAGATTTAGCTGGTACTCATGGGAAAGGCGCCAACTTATTTATGCGACGGAGTTGATGCGCGTGGTCGCAGTTGGGCTTACCACGACAGAGGAGTCCACTGGGCTTTGGGGCTGGTCCCATGAAACGCCCCTCGTTTGGGTGATTGTTGTGCGCGAATGCATAGGTTCTGTGGTAGCAAAGAGGGAAATCGCCCATTACGGGTGCCAAGACTGCGATCTGGTATCTTGAGAAGCAGGATCGACCTTATGAGAAAGGAACTCGAGCAGTTTCCCTGACTGCCATGAGATCAAGTGCGATCGATAGCGGGACGCCTCCGACTGGAAGCATTGAGGTTCATCAGAGCCTCCGTACCAGTGACAAACGGCGGCGGAGCTAGTGAGATGGAGATGGCGCTAGTGCCAGGCGAGAACGATACCCAACGCCATTGAGGCTGAGCCAAGTTCTCGGCTATATTTCGGACTATTGCGCATGGCAATTCGTCAGGCACGCCCGACCCAGCCAGGCCCAGTGCAGCCAGCTCCGCCAACATCTCAGGAACCAGCCACAGGGCACTGCGTAATCCTCCCCAATGAACTCCAACGTCATTGTCTAGGCAAGCAACTCGACACACATTGCGCATTTCCCTTCGAACATACATCCCCCATCACCTGTCAAAGCTGCATTCAGCTTCATTCACGCGCATCGACAACAACCGTCTTTCTCCCCGTGAGAACCGCCCACCATGGTGAGACACTCCGCGCGCCCAACCCCGGTGCTCCTCCAGGCTGCCGTTCATGGTACACGGTACACCGCCGAGGACAGCTGAACTGACGATCGCCACCGCATCATGTAGGGTATCTCGAGACGCCCAAAGGACAAGGCGTCTAGGAACGCGCCCGCGGCACAGGGCGGCGCTGCGGCGAAACCGAAGAAGGCCACCTACGAAGTTACCAAGAAGAAGGAGATTGGTGTGTCCGACCTCACCTTGCTCAGTAAGGTGTCAAACGAGGCGATCAACGAGAACTTGAAGAAGCGTTTTGAGGGCCGCGAGATCTACACCTACATCGGCCATGTGCTGGTTTCCGTCAACCCGTTCCGCGACCTCGGCATCTACACCGACGAGGTCCTGGAGAGCTACAAGGGCAAGAACCGTCTGGAGGTGCCGCCTCACGTCTTCGCCATTGCCGAATCGGCCTACTACAACATGAAGGCCTACCAAGATAACCAGTGTGTCATTATCTCTGGCGAGTCTGGTGCTGGCAAGACAGAGGCGGCGAAGCGCATCATGCAGTACATTGCCAGCGTGTCGGGCGGCGAGTCCGGAGACATTAAGCAGATCAAGGACATGGTGCTGGCGACAAACCCCTTGCTGGAGTCCTTCGGCAACGCAAAGACACTACGAAACAACAACTCGTCACGTTTCGGCAAGTACCTTCAAATCCACTTCAACACACAAGGCGAGCCCGTCGGAGCCGACATCACGAACTACCTCCTCGAGAAGACGCGCGTCACAGGCCAGATCGTCAACGAGCGTAACTTCCACATCTTCTACCAATTCACCAAGGGCGCTTCCCAAACCTACCGACAGCAGTTCGGTATTCAGACCCCCGAGACGTACGCCTACACGAGCAAGTCGAAATGTTTCGACGTGGATGGCATCGACGACCTTGCCGAATATCAAGACACACTCAACGCCATGAAGGTTATTGGCCTCAACCAGGCGGAACAGGATGAGATTTTCCGCATGCTCGCGGCTGTTTTGTGGACGGGTAACATCCAGTTCCAGGAGGACCAGGAAGGTTACGCCGCCATCACGGATCAGTCTGTCGTGGACTTCCTGGCGTATCTGTTGGAAGTGACCCCGGAGCAGGTCGTCAAGGCCATCACAATCCGAATCCTCACGCCGCGTAACGGCGAAGTCATTGAGTCCCCCGCCAACCCCGCCCAGGCCATCGCCACACGCGACGCCCTCGCGAAGGCTATCTACAACAACCTCTTCGACTGGATCGTTACCCGCATCAACCAGTCTCTCAAGGCCAAGCAGGCCGCCTCGAATGCTATCGGCATTCTTGATATCTACGGTTTTGAGATTTTCGAGAAGAACTCTTTCGAGCAGCTTTGCATCAACTACGTCAACGAAAAGCTGCAGCAAATCTTCATTCAATTGACTCTCAAGACGGAGCAGGAGGAGTACGCACGAGAGCAGATCCAGTGGACGCCCATCAAGTACTTCGACAACAAGATCGTGTGCGACCTCATCGAGTCTGTGCGCCCCCCTGGCGTCTTTTCCGCCATGAAGGATGCCACCAAGACGGCTCACGCTGACCCTGCTGCTTGCGACCGCACTTTCATGCAGAGCGTCAACAGCATGTCCAACCCCCACCTCACGCCCAGGCAGGGCAGCTTTATCATCAAGCATTATGCCGGAGACGTGAGCTACACAGTCGATGGTATCACGGACAAGAACAAGGATCTGCTTCTCAAGGGTCTTCTCAACATGTTCCAGACGAGCAGCAACCAGTTCGTCCACACGCTCTTCCCCAACCAGGTCGACCAGGACAACCGGAAGCAACCCCCCTCGGCCGGTGACCGTATCCGATCTTCGGCCAATGCCCTGGTCGAGACTTTGATGAAGTGCCAGCCATCCTACATCCGCACGATCAAGCCAAACGAGAACAAGTCTCCGACCGAGTACAACGTCCCCAACGTCCTGCATCAGATCAAGTACCTTGGTCTGCAAGAGAACGTCCGCATTCGCCGCGCTGGTTTCGCGTATCGTCAGTCGTTCGAGAAGTTTGTTGACCGCTTCTTCCTCTTGTCACCAGCAACGTCATACGCTGGAGAATACACCTGGTCAGGTTCGTACGAGGCCGCTGTCAAGCAGATCTTCAAGGACACCAGCATCCCGAAGGAGGAGTGGCAAATGGGTACGACCAAGGCGTTTATCAAGTCGCCTGAGACCCTGTTCGCCCTCGAACACATGCGCGACCGCTATTGGCACAACATGGCCACGCGTATCCAGCGCATGTGGCGCGCCTACCTTGCATACCGTGCTGAGTCTGCCACTCGCATCCAGCGATTCTGGCGCAAGAAGAGGACTGGTGCCGAGTACCTGCAGCTCCGAGACCGCGGTCACCAAGTTCTGGGAGGCCGTATGGAGAGGCGTCGTATGAGTCTGCTGGGATCCAGGCGCTTCTTGGGAGACTACATGGGCCTCAACGCCTCGACTGGACCTGGTGCGCAGATTCGTAACGCCGTTGGCCTTGGTGGCAACGAGAAGGCAGTCTTCTCGTGCCGTGGCGAGATCCTGGAGGCCAAATTTGGTCGCTCCAGCAAGCCTAGTCCCCGTACGCTTGTCGTTACCAACAGCAAGTTCTACATTATCGCTCAGATGCTTGTTGGCGGACAACCGCAGATTACGGTTGAACGCGCGGTTCCCCTTGGTGCCATCAAGGGCATCAGCGCTTCGAATGCCCAGGACGACTGGTTTTCGCTGCTGATTGGGTCTCCCCAGGAGGCCGATCCTCTCCTGAACTGCATACTCAAGACGGAGTTGTTCACTCAAATGCAACGGGTGATGCCTGGAGGCTTCAACCTCCAGATTTCCGAGGCAATCCAGTATGCCAAGAAGCCGGGCAAGATGCAGCAGGTGAAGGTGCTGAAGGACTCTCAACAGTCTGTCGACTTTTACAAGAGCGGTGCTGTTCACACCCGTGCCGGAGAGTCCCCACAGTCGAGGTCGCGTCCTACGCCTAAGGGCAAGCCGGTCCCGCCTCGTCCGATTACACGCGGCAAGCTCATCAAGCCTGGTGGCCCCAATGGCCGACCTTCGCGGAGTCAGCCCACCACCTCGCGCAAGCCCCAACCCCGTCCCGTTCCCACGCCAGCGGCTGTCGTCACCCCCGCCGCTTCATCCTCCAGGGCTGTGCCATCTATCTCGCAACCAGCAGCTCAGCAGGCCGCCGTTCATGCCCCGATCCCATCCCATGTCCGGAACACCTCAGCGACTTCTTCGAGGGGACCTCCGCCGCCGCCTCCGGCTCCTCCCGCCAAGCCCAAGGTTATTGCTAAGGTGCTTTACGACTTTGACGGGCAGAAGGAGAACGAATTGTCTATCAAGGCAGGCGACATCATCGAGATTGTCCAGAAGGAGAACAACGGTATGTATTTTGTATCACAGCAGCAGAGCAATGTACTGACATGGTCGCAGGTTGGTGGCTTGGTAAGAGTGGTGGCCAGCAGGCCTGGGTCCCCGCTGCGTATGTCGAAGAGGTGGCACAGGAGCCGGCCCCACGAGCGCCTCCTCCGCCACCCGCCAAACGCCCTGCTGCCGGTCGCAAGCCCGCGGCGCTCTCGGCCCAGCAGCCTCGTGACTCGGTCATCAGCAACGGCGCCAGCGGGTCCGACAACAGCCGCAGCAACACGCCGACGCCAAGCCTCGGCAACAGCTTGGCCGATGCCCTGCTGGCGCGCAAGAACGCCATGCAGAAGAAGCAGGAGGATGACGACTGGTGATCGAGGTTGTGGCCGGAAAGAGGACTGAGGCACGAAAGTTTGTGATTTGATGGCTGATGATGGCTTGACGAACTTTCACGATGGCAGACTGCTTTTTGTTTCATTCACGCGACATGGGGGGGATGGGCACGGCAAGCGGGCTTTTTGTTTTGCTCTGCTGATGATAGCCATTTGCCTTTCTTCGACGCGATTGCATGCGCGTGTCGACCATGCGGCCAAAGTTGTGTGTGCATCGGAGGAAGGGGAATGAAGGTGGCGGGTGATGTTGCTTTCGCTAGGCAGACCGGATCAACTTTTATGGTGGGGGGAGGCTCAGCGAGCCCCCCTCCTGACGCGGAGGGGAAAGGTTGGGTCTGGCTGCTTGTTTTGTAGAGATATAGAGCTCGAGGGTGGTCAGCGTCGCGTTAGGCGCTGGATCGGCGGAATGCTCGCTTTGTTAGATAAAAATACTGCAACTTTTTTTTTCTTCCTGAAGATTGATTCGCTACATGGCTCATTCATGCTCGTTTATGTTTTACTACTCCTCGCCGTCCTTCTGGCGGATCTTTCTCCTGCGCAGGAGCTCTGCCAGGGGTACGTCATCATCGGCTTGGTCTACACTCTGCGCTTGGAGGCCAACCTCGTCAAGCTCCGCATCCTCATCAACGCCGTAGTCGCGTAACCTCTCGCCATCCGAGTTGGTCCACTCGGCGCCCGCTGCGGCAGAGGGATTGTCCAGATCGTAGCCGTCCTCGTCGAGCATGTCGTAGTCGTCGACCTCCTCCAGCTCGGCCATGAGCTCCGACTTGCTCCCCTCCCACCGGCGCAGGTCGGCCTCCTGCCTGCGGCGGAAGGCAGCCATGTCCTCGGCGGGGGTGCTGTACTGCGGCGGGGCGTTCTCGTCGGCGGCGAGGTTGGCGCGGGCGCCGGGCCAGACGCGGCGGCCGCGGCCGGTGCGCATCTTGCTGGGGTCCGGGGGCGGCCACATGCCCTCGCGGGTATTGAAGCCGTTCTCCTCGTAGGTCCAACCGGTGCCCTCGCCTTCGGTGGGGGTGACGCGGGGCCCGCCGGCGAAGGGGAATAGCCAGGCGAGGGGGTTGCGGGTGCCCATGGCCTGGGCGAGGTTGGCGAAGAGGCCGAGGTCGTAGGGGAACTCGACGCGCTCGTAGGGCCCGCGGCCGGCGTCCCACCAGGCGCGGCCGCCGCGGGAGGCGACGAGGTCTTCGTGGCGGTCGGACTCCCAGGACTCGATGGTCGTCATGTTGAAGAGCCAGTTGTAGGCCGTGGTGGAGAACATGATGCCGAGGGCGAGGGAGGTGAAGAAGTTGACGGCGGCGAGGAGGGCGAGGTGGATGAGGGCGGCGAGGGAGGGGCCGAGGTAGGCGGGGAGGTGGCGGTCGCCCCAGAGGGCGGCGAAGCGGAGGAAGAGGAGGTAGGAGAGGTATCCTAGGGAGAGGTTCGTGTAGATGAGGAAGCGGATGAAGTGTGGCAGGGTGGTGAGGGAGACGCAGTTGGTGGTCCAGGGGCAGTGGTGGTCCATCTTGGGGATGCAGCGGCGGCAGGTCCGGCAGTGGTGGGCACGCGGAGGCTTGGGCGCCTCGCATTTGCGACACCAGCGGGCGTAGCTGTTGAGGTTGTTGGCGTTGGTGGCGGCGGTCGTCCTGTCGTCATCGTCGGGAGGGAGCTCGAGGACTTTGGATGTGAAGACATAGCGGCCGGGATCGACGGTGCATGATTTATAGTAGGTGAACCACAGGCACAGCAGGAGGCCGTTGAAGGTGTAGGACTGGGATCGGGAAGGAGGGCCAGGGGCCAGGTCGGTTGACGTGTGGAAGAGGTATTGCGACGAGTAGCCCAAGAAGAGGATGAGCAGGGTTACGCCAGGAACAGCGAGCTTCTGGACGATGGGGGCTTCATTGAAGCCAGCCATCGCGCCATGGAGTACGGTGTCTGCTGAATGCTGATGGATGCTGCTGCCTATCGTGATGTCGGTGTCGAGTCGCGGGGTCGGAGGGGGGGGGGGATGGAAATATCGTGGTTTCTGAACAATGTGGTCTCGGAGGGGTCGGAGAATGTGGTCAACGTGGAGAGTGTGTCAGCGGTAGGTAGCCTACCTGACTTGCATGGATCATAAGGGAGCTTGACGCGGGTCGAGGAGCGAGACGCGTTGAGTGGCTCGTCTTGGCTTACCTAATGCCAGGGTGACTGCCCCTGACGAGCGTCGTAATGTTCCCTTCCAGCCCATGCTGTCCCTTGGCTCAGGCTCAATCTCAATCTCAGCTTTCATCATCTCATCATTCTCAATCTATCCTTCATCCTGGAAAGATTTCATCGATTTCTCCCAGGTCCTGAATATCTGATGGGTTAAACGAACGACCTTACGAATATCAGACAGTGCACCATCCTCTTGGCTGCCTCACTTTCTTACCCACCCAATGTGGCTCTAGGCCGGCGCAACCTAGACTTCGATGCAATGGCACAGAATGGGCGACTCCATCTCACTGCCCTCTGGTGAGCAGCTTTCCTGGCGACACGGATGCCGGAAGACTCCGACTAAACCATTGCAGCGCTGTTACGTCTTTTGTGTGGGTTTCTTACAACTTCGAGACTCACACCTTGAATCGTAAGACTTTAATACAAACTCACGGCTCCGAGACGAATCCCTGCTGACAACCCCTGACCAGAATGGCCACGCTATTCACTCGCCGTCGTTCTGCTGCTTTCATCTGGCCTGACATGGCTCGTCAGCTACTTTTCCAAGTGGCTACCTGGCTCTGATGCCAGATTCGGTCAGACTCATCCCAACCCGGTGCGCCCTCTCACGACTAACAGGCATACAGATGAGAAGACGCCCGGCCAGACATCAGCATTCTCAACCAAGGACTACGCCCCTTTGAGTCTGCCCCGGAGACCACGCCGCTACTTTGTCCCTATTATTGTATTCTGTATCATCATTCGAATCGAGCTGTTCCATCAGACAACCGCCAAGCTCCAATGTTCTACCCCCGGCATTGAGGTGAGCTTCCGCTTCTGCTACTCCTCCTGGCACATGGCAGCTGATATCCTATCTAGGCCTTCTTCTGCACTCTAGTTGTGATATACGATGTCTTCTTCGGTCGCAAGTCTCAGGCTGATCTGTCGGCTTGGCCAGCAGACCCCTGGTTCACCGTCACCGACGAGATTCAACAGTGGTTCAGGACCACGCGACTTACCTTGGTCGCCAGCGTCTTCTTGTATAACTCCGGCGCATATCTTGCTGCCGCTAACAAGGTGCACTCAACATACTTTTGCTCGACGCTCTTCGACAACCGTTCCTGGGTGGTGTTCATGCAGATCGCCGGACTAGTCCTCGACGGAGTCATCGCTGTCCTTCTCTGGCGAGTTCTGGCCTTCACAAAATCGACAAAGGGCCGCCTCCGTACCCTCAGCGGTATCCAACTCTCTGTCGCAGCATTTGACTGGACCATCTATTTCCTTCTGACCCTCCGACCTTCCGGGGGTGCCAACCGGCTCCTCACGCTCCAGCCCACTGGCTTCATTGGCCTTGGGTGGCTCTACCTGTTTGACCTGATCAACGACAGCTTCACATTCTGTGTGCTTGTCGTTTCCGTCAGCCTGTTGGTTACCGAGTCCGGTCCGGTGAAGCCCTTTGGCATCATCACGTTCGTATCAAGCATGCTGGTGTCCTTGCGGAACGTGGGTTTCCTGGGAGATGCCTACGGCGGGGCGAAGATTGCAGCTCTCGCGCCGTTCATACTTATCGTGACTGGATTCGGTGTTTTCACATACACGGCCAACCTGCGCTCTATCCTCTTCATCAGACGTGTGTTCCTGCTGGTTCTCCTTCTCGCGGCTCTGATCGGAACGACCGTATTCGTCATCCTTACGAATCAAGTTCTCAGCAAACATCCCATGGAAACCTTTGTTTATCGGACACGAACCGAGGCTGACCGGTGGCTTACGCATGCGTCAGTCAGCAAGAGCCTGAAGATCGCCGTCCAGGAATATCAGACACGACACGATGGGAGAGACCCACCTCCCAACTTTGACAAGTGGTATGCATTTGCCGAATCGAAACAGTCCGTCATCATCGATCACTTTCAACAGATCGAGAACGATGTGGCGCCGTTCTGGGGCCTGAAGCCTAATGCCATACGCCAGTCGGCATTGGACCTGGCGGCGAAGGAGCCTGGGTTTGCTCTGGTTCGGGTTGCCGAGAAAAAGGCAACCCACAATTACGAAGGCCAGGACGAGCACCGCAAGATGCTCGATGATTTGGTCAAGATGATCGAAACGTTCTCTGAGCACCTGGGCAATATGGATCTTCCAGTCAACCTAGGCGACGAGCCGCTCGTGCTCACTCCTTGGTCAAATCTTGGACAGCACCCCAAACCCGCAAAGGATGGACAGTATCATTTGAGTGTTCGGCGGTCAGAAGGTCTGGAAGGCTCGGCCCCCAAGGCAGAGGCTCCTGAAGTCTTGGACAGCGGTTCGATCCATCAGGCCTTCCTGACACCCTCCATGTTCCGCGAGATGGAGGCGCAGACATGTCCTGCCGGCTCCAGTGGAAGATCGCTCCGACACTGGAACGTCCGGGATCTGTGCACTTCTTGCGTGAGCGGCCATTCTCAAGACCACTTTTTGAAGAAGTGGGAGGCATCCATTGACCACTGCTCCCAGCCGGACCTTTCCAGGCTGCACGGCTTCCACATGACCAACAAGAAAGTGGCGCCGTTCCAGACCCTGGTACCTGTCTTCAGCAAATTCAAGGCAGACGGGTTCAATGATATTTTGATTCCGATGACAAGCGAGGCTGATGGGGGGAGTGACTCCAACCGAGACTTTCAAACACGCATCGACAAGCTTCACTGGCGGGGCCAGCTCGGGGAGCAGGTCATCAGTCATGACATGTTGCACGGAAATCACAAGCACCGGCTTCTGCACCTCGTCAACAATGCCACAGCTGGCGACGAGGTAACAATGCTACTTCCGACAGCAGGAGATACGAAGAAGTTCAGCCACGAGAGGGTACATGCACGGGAGGCGAACTCGGTGGTACCGTTCGATGTCGGGGTATCATCATATCCATCTTGCGAGGATGCTGGATGTGCGGCGGCGCGGCTGGAGTTCGGCGAGAAGGGCAGTGATGGCGAGAGCGGGGAGCCGCTCAAGTACCGCTACGTGCTGCTTCTGGACGACGACAGCTCTCCCCCGAAGCGGTTCATGCAGACGCTGCGATCGGGGAGCGTTCCGGTGGTGTCATCCATCTTTCGAGCATGGTACACGGAGCGGGTGCTGCCCTGGGTGCACTTTGTGCCTGTCGACATTCGGTTCCAGGCGCTGCACAGCACCATGGCCTACTTCACGGGCCTGAAGGGTCGTGGGCCGGTCAACGGAAGAGAGATTGACTTTGAAGGTCGGATCAGTGACGCGAAATGGATTGCGACGGCAGGGAGCCGGTGGGCAGACAAGGCGCTGAGACGAGAGGACATGGAGGTGTACCTGTTCCGGTTATTGCTGGAGTGGGGGCGGGTGGTGGACGACGGGCGGGATAGCCTTGGATTCAAGATGGAGGCGTAGCTTGGCTAAGCAATTAGAAGCAAGGAAAATGCGTTAATGACGGAGAAAACGATATTGTCGATTCGCAGGTGCCGGGCGTATGTCGTGATGTGGTCGAAGCGGAGTTTGATTTTGGGGAGCTTGGGGATTGCGTTAGGGGAGGTGAGACGTCGCTAAACAGCTGCGGGTGGGGACCTTCGGGGGGACCCTTTTGGAGCTGATTGTTGGTTGGGTACGTACCGGGGTACGTATAGCGTTTCAGGTGCTGTGATGACACTGGACGTGCTTCACCAGGCTTAAGTCGGTAGCTTCCCCTCGAGCCCCCTCGCTCCTTCCTGCCCCTCCTTGTGCTCACGGTGGGTACCCGGGCGTTGGGTGGTGGGTGGTGGGTGGTGGCTGCTTGTTGCTGGCTGCTGGGTGGTGGCTCCTGGCTCCTGGCTCCTGGCTGCCGTTGCCCCTCCTCGGGACGACCCCGCCATCCACCCTCACACCTCGCACCTCACACCCTCACCTCGACCTTCAAGTGTTCCCACTTCCGTTTCCCACTCCCTCCACCATTCATTATCAACCACACCTTTCATCCACTTCCGCTTCATCCCCCGATCCCTGTCCCAGCTCCCAGCTCAGTTCAGGGTTCCCTCCCGTCCTCGCTGCTTCATTCCCCCGTTTAGCCCGTCCCGCCATTTGCTACTAACTCCACGGCCTCCCACCTCCCCTCACCCTTCAGCAACAGCTCCCAGCTCAGCTTCAGCTTCAGCTACAGCCTCAGCCTGTTCTTGCTCATTGCTGTGCCTTGTCTTGCTTGCCTCGCTTCCTTTCTTCACCTCATCCTCCATTCATCTCCTCGTCCACCCTTCCTCTACCAGTCTCCCAATTACAAAAGCCCGCCGCCATGGTCGACCGCCCCAACAAGCCCACGGCCTTGGCCACCACCCCCGGCCTCCCGCCCCAGGCCCAGGTCACCACGTCCGACGACAACTCCCGCGTTGACGCCGTCCTCCCCACCGGCGAGTCCATCTCCGTCCTTCTGCACGGTGCCACCGTCCTCAGCTGGAAAGACGCCGCTGGCAACGACCGCCTGTGGCTCTCCGAAGCCGCCCCTCTCGACGGCTCCAAGCCCGTCCGCGGCGGTATTCCCCTCGTCTTCCCCGTCTTCGGCCAGGCCCCCGACCACGAGGCCACCAAGAACTTGCCTCAGCACGGCTTTGCCCGCTCTTCCCGCTGGGAGTTCCTCGGCAAGTCGTCCGAGGAGAGTGGCACCAACTACAGCGTCAAGCTTGACTTCGGCCTGTCTGCGGCGGGGCTCGACGAGAAGACCAAGGCCGCGTGGGGATACAACTTTGGTGCCATCTACAGCGTCACCCTCGACCGCGACGCGCTGTCCACGTCCCTCGTCATCACCAACGAGGACGACAAGCCCTTTGAGCTGCAGGTCCTCCTGCACACCTACCTGCGTGTTCCCGTGAGACAACCCCTCCCCCCACCGTCACCGTACCCTCAGACCCCGCGGTCATCAAACACGTACTAACAGTCCTAGGACGTCACCGCCCTTCAGATCCTCAACCTCGATGCCTCCCCCTACCTCGACAAGACCGAATCCCTCGCCGCCAAAACCCAATCCGGGCCCGTCACCCTCACCGGCGAGACGGACCGCATCTACTCGCCCGCCGCCGGCCCCAAGGTCCCCATCGTCGTCGCCGATGCCGCCTCGGGCCGCAAGCTCTACAGCCTCTCCCGGGACAACCTCGACGACGTTGTCGTCTGGAACCCCTGGGAGGCCAAGGCCAAGTCCATGCCCGATTTTGCCCCCGACGACGGCTGGCGCAACATGGTCTGCGTGGAGGCCGGCGCCGTCAACGGGTGGCAGAAGCTTGAGCCCGGTGATGCGTTTGAGGGCGCGCAGGTCATCACGGCGGCTGGATTGTGAATCGCGGGGAGATTATAAGTGGATGAGGCTTGGAGACGGCAAATGGTGCCCATGACCGGCATCGTTTATTGAGGTGGACTCGACGAGGAGGATGAGAATCAGGCAGCGGTCAGCGTGTCTCCTTTGTCATGTCCGGCGTCGAGGTGGGATGATCCTAGAACTGCACAACCAATATGACGAAATACACACAGCCCACTGCATGGGCGCTTTCAGGGACGGTGTCACATTCCACAATCATCCATCAGTGAGCGAGCGACAGAGCACCATGATCATGATCCTTTTCATAACCCTCACGCCCTCGAAGGGCTACCAATCTACACAACTAGGTATCTAAACAATGCCACCCCTAAGGTATTCATAGGTATAGTCCGACCACCCGCCCACACCTCCGTGGTATGTATGCCATTCGTCACCATGTACAATTATGAGCGTCCTTTTTTTTTCTTCTTGACGTGAACCAAAAAAAAAAAGACCAGAAACAAAAGAATAAAAGAAAACTTCAACCTGAGCCCTCGCCCGAGCTCATATGCCGCCTGTACGCCAGAGCAATGCTCATGCCTCCATGTCCCTGATGTTGCATGTGTGGTGTGTTTGTGTGTGTGTGGGTGTGTGTTTGGGTTCTGGGTATATGCGGCGTCGCGTGTGTCGTGCTGCTCGAAATCACACTCTCCCCCTCTTCTCGGCTGCGAACAGCTCCCTCTTGATATCCATCAGGACGTCTTCCATCTTGTACACCTCCTCTCGAGACAGCGTCGCCGACTTGAGCTGCGCCAGGACGTCGGTCAGCGAATCGAGCATGGATGGCTCCTTCACCGGCGGCTCGTCCGCCGGCGGGGCGACGACGGTCTGCGCGCGGGGCGTGCTATCGAGATCCATCGACTCCTCTCTGGATGATACATCCGCCGCCACCTCCGCTGCCGCCTCCTCTTCGGCGGCGAGCGACTGGCTCCGGCTCGCGGCGTGCTGCTCGGCGGCGAGCTGCGACTCGAGCTCCGTATCCGTGTCCTTGTCGTCGTGGCTGATCCTGCGGCTGCGGCGCCTGGGCGTAACAGACGCTTTCCGCGCGCGGGTCTCCTTGACTGGCGTCTCCGGCTCCTGCACCGCGTCTTCGGCGTGACTGTCGGACGTGGAGAAGGATGTCGAGGCGTCTGTGAGGAGGGACGCCTGGCGGCTGTGCTGTCCCTCTTGGCTGCTGCTGACGTGGGCCGCCGACCGGGCCTTCTTGCTGCGCGACTCCTCCCTGGCAGCGGCAGATCGCTTGCGCTTCTTCTTCTTGCCGCTCGTCTCGCTGGCCGACGGTGCGGGGCTGTCGACGGCGCTGTCGACGACGCTCTGCGACGAGGTAACCGGCGAGCGGGACTTGGACTTCGACTTGCGGCGCGGCTTTTCTTCCTCCTCTTCCACCTCATCCTCGTCGTCGTCATCGTCAGGCGCGACCACGGTGATGCAGTCGAGGACCTCCTTGGCTTCCTCCCGCTTGGAGGGTGACTCGGGCGGGTGGTTGCTGAGAGGGAGCTTGCAGCGACGCGAATCCAGCTCGACTATGAGCCGCAGCATGCTGTTCTCGTCGGCGTCGCTCATGACGAAGGATGAGCTGTCTCTCTCGCCGTCAGCCTGGCGTTCGAGGGCCTTCTTCGCGGAGCGCGTTAGAGGCTGCTGAGGACTAGTCAACGCGTCAACGAAGACGTCGGGTTCGTCGGATCGGGCGTCGTCATGCGCTGCATCCTGGTGGCGGGGAGTCGACGGTTCGTCGGTGGTTCCCTCAACCTCCTCGGGCTCAGCGGCGCTGACGACGATGGGTTCCTTGTGGTGCGACGGCAACCTCACCTCCGAAGGAACACTGGATGGAACCACGTCCATCTGGAAGGAGTCATCAATCACCATTTCAGAGTCGTGTGTTTCGAGGCTTGATGGGCCCTGATCGTTGTCGTCGACGCCGGCGATGTTGAGGACGGGAATATCGGTAGGCGCCACATCCTCCTTGTTTGCGACGGGGGATCCACCGACAGGCGAAGAGCTCATCGGCCAGTCGTGGTCAACCTCTCCTCGGCTTCCCGTACGGGACTTGAGATGCGGCAGCAGAGGGAATGGGCGGGGCTCCGGCGGAGACGAAGGGGGGTCGGTCATGTCTTGATCATCGACGATCATGGCGAGTGCCTGGCCACGTCGGGGGGTCGGGGTTGAGATGACATATTCCTCGCCTCCAGTGCGCGCTTCTGGTGTGACATCCCTCTGCCTGTGATCGCGTTTCTCTGCTGCGGTCGAATTCGCCGCCTGTTGCGGAGCTACCCTTCCCGCCTCGGTTTTGGGAGTGCTGGTCCTCAGTCCAGGGAAGATGGTGGCAGCGTCCTTCTGTCTTTCGCGGACCTCCTGCTGCCGTTCTGTCAGAACTTGCGATTCTTGAGCCCCGGCGAGTGGTGAGGACTCAACAGCTGTAAAGTGGAGCTGAGAATCATCATGCCTCAATCGGGACTTCGGCGTGCTGCGGGCGCTGGTGCGCGACCTCTTCGGCGTGCTGCTCGAAGGCTGCTTCGCCTTCAAGCTGGACCTTGTAGCAGGGCTGGAAGACGCGAGCTGGCGAGCCTTGGCGGAAGAAGACAAGAGACTCCGGCGCGATGATCGAGAAGACGATGGGATGGCTACCGGAATGTCATCCTGGGAGTCGACGAAAGATCGGTTGTGCGACTCTGAGGGTATGCTGGACGTCTGGAGACCTGGGAGGACAAGGTCGACGACCGACTGAGAGGAAAGTAGCACTCCCTTAAGCCTCTCCGGGTATTGCACGTCGCTGGCATTATCAAAGACACGGTTCCATGTCTCGGCGGCTGTGTTAACAATGTGGCGGTGTTTGCTCTCAAACGCGGCACAAAGCAGCATCTCGAAAGCCTCTAGCTGAGGCTTCTCTCCACCAAGAATCGTGTTGCAGACCGTGCTCCAAAGCTTCTTAACCTGTACCATGGTCAGCGTCCAACCCTCCCCTGAATCATCGATTCTACTCACAGCTTCAGCTTGAGCGCCATCACGACGGCTGCTCAAGATGCCCTGCTGATCCTGGATCCAGACAGAAATGCCACTTTCCAGGTTGGAGATCGTCCTCAGAACAAGCTGTGGGTTGCATCGAATCAGGAAGTCCGAAATCTCCTCAAAGAAGGGACCTGCCACCTCGGCAAGACCTTCCAAGCTACCAAGGGCATAAAAGTGCAGCAGGAGATGGTCGACAAGTTGGTAGAGATGATCGAAAGGATCGAATGATGGACCCCTTGAGCCAGTGACCGCAGTGCCCCATACACGACGACGAGCTGCCTCCAGAGCATGTCGGTCTTGTGGTTGAGTAGCGGATGACAGCAGCTCAGTCGCGACTCGGAAGGCATTAGGCGGCAAGGGTGCGGACGAATCAGCAGGAAGAGTCTCCCTAATCATCTTGGCCAGAGGTTCGATCACACCAATAGCCTTGCCAGGCTCGCCAACCTCTTCGACCGCACGGCCTGCCAACGCTGTGTACAGGTCGTTCCAGTGTTTGAGGGGCAAATTCGGCGTCTCCTTCCATCCTCGCTCGAGCATCCTGACAATCGTTCGGTATTCGTGCCCAAGGATTGTGTCACCGTTGGAGCTCGTTGTTTGGATGCTGCTCTGAGATGTGCTCATTGCGGCGATCATGTTCTCCGATGTGAATACCCAAGGTCCATAGGGGTAGAACGATGTTGAAGGGGTCCAGATCGGAACAGTTTGCAGCATTTCCATGGCAAGCTCAGACCGGGCTTTGGCAGACTTCGTAGTGGAGAAGAAGGGGGAGAAAACAGCTCGGAGAAATTGGAGGTAGATCTCATCATCAGGGATGCCAGGGGGCAATCTGGAGAATAACCCGAAAAGGTGCTGCAGAGGTGAGCGCACATCACCAAGGTTCTTCCCAGGTCTGTGAGATGGGGTCGCGACCGGAATGAAGTTGCTAAGTCTTCCCAGGGAGATCATCTTCTCGGTGAATGGCAGCAGGCCAAGAGACTCAACCGCAGTCAGAATCATCTCCTGGGCGCCGCGGAGGAATTGAGGTGCCGTCTCGTCATTGTTCTCTTGACTGGAGATGCCAGCCTGCCAGTGCTTCAGGAGCAAGCTGAACATCTCAGAGATGAATGTGGCGGTGTCGGTAGAGACTTTGATCTCCTTCGACGCTGCGAAAGCGACGGAGCCTACCAAGGCTCGCCAGAGCTTGTGCGTTGAGCTTGTCTTGTCCGATAACTGACAGAAGTTTCGGTCTAGGATCGGACCAATAACCTTGAAAACTCTGGAAGCGTTGCGGCGAACCCATTTGGGGTCAATCATTGGCAGTTCCTCCGGCTTCGCAATCGGACTGTCCTTGATACGGTCATCTCTCCAGATCCGTGGTGTTGAGGAGTCAAGTAGGCCGATCAGAATCGTTGTTGCGCGCTGGAGGTGAAGGTCCAGTGTCTCAGGGATATCTGCGGACGGAACGAGAGCATCGGTAAGTGGCTGCACGCTGACGTCCCAGTAGGCATCGAGATGGTTCGGGTTGGTGTTGGGTTTGAATGCGTAGTAGTACAGGTTACACAAGCCGCCCATGACAAGCTCGCGCTTCACGGGTGAAACGGTCGACCTGCTCAGTTGGCTGGCGAGCGGCATAAAGAGCGTCGGCAAAACCTTGTGGAAAGTCGGCTCGTCAAGGTGTGCCGTGTAGACGTAGCGATTCCAGGCGTAGTTGGCCTCGCGGTTCGACTCGGCGACGTTGAAGCATTTCTGAATGATCATCAAGGAGGGGTTGAAGTAGCGCCATTTGTTGAGAGGGTACTGGAGCAGGAGAATGATTACGCTCCAAATCTTTGGCACGGCGGCTTTGTCCTGGCCATCTCCTTTGATCATCTCCTGGAGCTGCCCATGGTACCACTCGATGTACGTCATCTCCTCGATTGACGTTTCAAGGAGGTCCATGAACTTTCGCTGGAGCAGCTTTTCTTTTCCAAAAACGAAAGATGCCTCGAATCCGAGTTTGATGGCCGCGTTCCTGATGTCCTTGACGCTGCTCAACATATCGGTCAATACATCGTTCAGCCACTCAGTGTGCGTCGCCATATAAGCCTTCGTCTGGGCCATGAGGCGCGCATATATTCTGAGGCGAGACACAACGACCATCTTGCCTCTTGACGAGCCATCCATAACATGCAATGCGCTCACAAGCCTCTTGACGCGGTCGGATGTCATGACTCTGGGCGGGAAGTCTTGTTTGGCCATGACATGCATCAGACGCCGTGCCAGATCTTTTGGCAAGGCTGGGTCCTCGAAGGACCGAATACAATGGTCCACAATAAACACGCCAAAGTCGCTAGGTATTGTCGAAGCAATCGCTGGAAAGAAGAGAAAAGTGTCGAGAAGGGTAAGGGCCTTGCTGATGAGGGGCGAGTCCGATGTGCCGGCAGGCGTCTTGGAGACCATGTCGCGTTGTATGAATTGAACAAAGAGCCCCATCTTGCCTTGTAGAGCGACTCGGTCCGGCAAGTTGTTGGAAGCTTGCAGAGCGCGAACGAGCATCATGTAGGCGTCGGTTTTGGAGTCTCGGTCGGTTCCCGCAAGCTGCCGAACGGTCGATTCCAGCATGTCGGACATGTTTGCAGGACCCATGAGGTCGTTGTCGTCCGCCATTAGGGACAGGTCGTGAGGGCTGGGGGAGGCTGATATCTTGAGGATACCCTTGGCCGGCCTCGGTTGACTGGCCGACGGGGGTGACGATCTTCGACCTTTCCTGTCGTGTGTGTATCGCGGCGCCTCCTTGTACTGGGCTTGGGCGGAGAAGCCCACTCGTTTCCTCGATCGGCTTGTGTTTGGGTTGGTATTGTTGGTGGAGGGGTCAGGGGTGTTGAGGCCAGGCGGCGTGTTGAGCTTGGATCGGGAGTCCAAGGATGTTGCGCGGACGAGGAGTGGCTTCACAGCGTTCGCGTCGGCATCGATGCGTGCCTCTCGTGGAGGCGTTGGTGGGCGGGGCTCATCAAGTTGTAGCAGCTTCGTGGAAGCTTCAACAGACCCCATGTTTGCGAGAGAGAACTCGGACGGAGGGGGAGGGGAGTGGCTGTTGCGATTCCGTTCAGTGAGCCTAGGAGGGTAAAGTGGTCGTCGTCGTCAGGAGCATGTGTATCGAAGGGGGTGGAGGGGAGAGCTCCGCCAGCAGAGAGGACACTAGAGATCCAAGAATGCTGTCCAACTAACGGGGAACCTCAAAAGACCAAGGTAGGGAGTGTTTCGAGGTCCAGGCTGGAGTGACGATGGTTGAGGATGTGGAGGTCGACTCGGGGTGGAAAAGCTGGGTGCCTGGGTAACGGGAGCTGGATGGGGCACGGGTAATTTAGCAAGGGTGCATTAAGACACGGGGCGCGGTTCACGTTCACGACGCGCGCGACCGTCGCGCGAAATCTGGAAGCACTTTAGGGATTTGGATTTGGGGGTCCGTGTCCCCCGTGAATCCCTGTCTGGTGCTTCTATCCGATTTCGCGCCTGCGCGCTGCGGGGTGCTGTGCCACATCCATCCACCCCGCCCAGGCATCACCAGCCACATCTCCATCGCCTTCCATCTGAGACGAGGTCCTTCCTTATTGGAGCACTCCATCTTGAAACCCAGCTTTCGGGGATCTATCATTCATCCCCATCAGAATGGGGTGGCCGAAATCAAACTCATACCAAAAGCTAACAGACGGCATGGCTTCTCAATTGGCGGTACCGGGTCCGGGTGCGTCGTCCCACGTCTCTGCTTGCCAATGCGCAAGCCGTACTAACTGATTCCTCAGCAAAGCTCGAAGCTGTCAAGAAACTGCTGGGCAAACTGGACGAGGATCTCGAAAAGCCAACCCTCGCAGTCAACGGTCAGTATTCTGTGATTCGTTCGAAGCGTCAATTCTGACGACGACGACAGAGCTTGTGGCGTATCTGGAGCAACTCAAGCTGCTCGGCCGAGACCCTAGGAGCGCCGATCCCATCTTTACACCACAGGTGAGCTTGCGGCCCTGTTCTCATATCATTCCAAATCCAGGCTGATACCCGATTCCAGGGTATCAAGACTCTTGCCACATATGCCTTTGAGAGCCAGTCAAGAGCAACGGCTCGTGGTGCGCTGAAGGTGTTGGCCAATTCGATGCTGCTCGTACCCGATACCAGGCGCGAGTTCCTGACCCTCGGCCACGAAGGAACGGCATGCAAGCATCTTCGAGAAGAAGGTCCCAAGAGCTGGGAAGACGCTTTTCTACTGTCGAGGGTCTTGCTTCTCTCCACATACGCACCGAACATTGACCTGCCAGTTCTCATCAACGATCACGACCTTGCGGGGGCCATCATTGCCAACTTGGCTCGCCATGCCGAGTTTATGCGTGAAGCCTCCAGCGGCACGGCGGATCCTCTAGAGGACATGGCTGTCAACGAGACCCTCCGACTGCTCTTCAACGTCACCCACTTCGCCCCCCTGCGGAAATCCCACTTCACGCCGGCCATTCCACTGATCGTTACTCTGCTCTGGAAGCAGGATATCAACCCAAACAAGCCCCTTGACCCTCCTTTCAACTCTCTGATCAACGCACTTCTCAACCTTGATTTCGAAGATCCCGAGGTCCAGTCATCACTCTGTCCCCAGGCGCCTGAGGACTCGGACCAGCCGAGTCGTGTGGCCGCTCGACTGGTCAGCTTGCTTGATCTGTCACTGCAGCCAGGCAAGTATGCTGAAGGGGAACTCGATCAGCTACTTGCGCCTCTTATTGGAGTGCTCACTTACGTCGAAGCGGCTGCGACGGAAGAGGTCAAGCAGTATCTCCGCGCAACCCTGCTACCGACAGAGAAAGACCGTGAGGAAGTCCTGGGCCGAGGGTCATCACTGGGTTCCAAGCTTCTGAAGCTGTCCAACAACCCAATGACACCCAAGTTGGGCGATGTTGTCTCACATCTCCTGTTCAGTCTGTCTGACAAAGACCCCTCCAGGTTTGTGGCAAATGTGGGCTTTGGCTACGCCTCTGGCTTCCTGGCCAAGAACAATATTGCAGTGCCGGACGACATGGCAGAAACATCAGATGCAGTAGCGAAGAGACCTGTCAATCCTGTGACAGGCCAGTTTGTAGATTCGGAGAGGGTCGTGGAGCTACCCGAGATGACGGAGGACGAGAAGCTCCGAGAAGCGGAAAGGCTGTATGAGCTCTTTGAGAGGTGAGTGTCTTCCTTCTCCAATGCTTTGAGTCAACCATACTAATCATCCGATGGCAGGCTTAAGCGTACCGGGATCATTGATGTTCAGAACCCTGTCGAGGAAGCGATTCGATCCGGACGTTTCCAGGAGATGGATGAGAATCGGGTGACTGAGGTCGACTCGGATTGAGCGGCCTGTGTGCTCTGCAATGATCAGGTTGGGGAGGTTTTTGGCTGACCGCTGCGACAGTTGTCACTCGCGAAGTACTTACTGAACTCAAAGTACTGTCCATATGGTAGGCGGTTAAGTACCTATTCATGCAGCAAGGTCGGAGCTCTTGTCATTCGGTACTTAAGTAGTCAGGGAATTCGATTAGCAACATCCTCCAAATGACGGCCACGTTTGCCCAGGCCTGGGACCGATAATGATCAATTGTAAACGAGGCCTGCGTCCTCTTGTTCTACTCCAGTTATGCCCTCAACCACCGACTGGGTTGATGGTCCGGGGCAGGTGGGCACTTTCCACTGTTCCTTCCTCCAACGTGACTGCCTCGCCTCCAAACCACCTGCCTTGTGATGCAATCGCCGGGCGATGTCATGAGCAGCAGCCATCCTGAAAAGATCCAGGTACGCCTGCAGGGAGCCACTACAAGCTCAACCATATACTGCCGGCCTCTCCCAAGCCGCACTTCCCCCCTTTATCGGAATCTTTCTCCGTCGCGAGGGATTCTCCTAGGTCTTTGCACAGCACTATTTTGTTTCGCTCGGTAATTTCAGATCATTTCATCGAGCATTACGATATACATCATAGTCTCTTGAAGCCAGTCACTCGGTTGTTCATCGCATTCGTACCACATTGTCATGGCCAAGCATTTGCTTTTGGGTGCAAGGGACCTGCCGGGTGGCTCTTGCCTTGATTGCTCCGGGGACCACCCCCACGAAAAGTGCGTCTCTAGCACCTCCACGCCGCGTGATTGAACACGGCTCCCAAAATAAATTTCGAAGTGCTGACAGTTCTTCTCTAGTTTCACAGCCGTGCAGAGCCGTGCAAGGTTCCCCAAGAAAGCAGTGACACATCAATGGCAACAGGACCAAGGGACTGATATCTCATTTGTCAGGTCTGACATCTTGAACTACGAGGCCAGCGACTCGGACAGGGAAGCTACTGCAAGCATCTTTTCTTCGAGTGGTTACATTGCGGATGATGAACTCCTGAGGGAAGAAAAACTTGCTGGCAGCCTTCCGAAGGAAGAATCGAACTACAGTCACAACTACAGCTTGGCCGCCAACAAGTCGAGTCACAGAATCACATCGAACCGACGTGCGTATTCTTTCCTCATCTACCCTCCACCCGAACCCCATGGTGTCTGCATTTTACACCAAAACCTGCCCAACCGTCTCATCACCCTCTTCTCTTTATTCTCTTTCTTGGCCCTTCGTTTTTTTTCCGTCATCTCTGCTTCAAAACCAGCGTCACTAGGGGAGTAGAGAAACAAGCAGACGCAAAGTACTAACTTCCCTCCTGCTTCAGAATACACCACTGGCCTATACTACACCTCGGATGAGGAAACCATCGAGTTTGGTCAAATTCAATTCAAAGAAGGCACGAAAGGCACTCTGCCACTTTACAACGACGATTATTACAACAATAAGTGCATCATCAGCCAGATTGTTGACACCAAAATGCCTCCTGCCCTAGAAGAGTCACCCGCCTCGCAGGGTTACACTGACACATCCGAGGCAGTCTACAGCAGTTCGTCCGATGCCCAGAACGAAGCGTTCGATGACCAAGATCGTGTCGTCAGCGACATTGGAAGCATGGTCCCCGACATGGACCCCGCCCCCCCTGTGAAGCGTGGCCCAGGCCGTCCCCCCAAGAAGCGTGGTGTGTCGAAGGCTGCCACTACCAAGACTACCAATGTGAGGCAAGACAGTGGGAGCGAGGGTGGTGTTCTCAATCTCCAGGATATTGATGACAAGGAGCCTGCGTCCGTCAAACTCGACGGGGCCCGCGACATCACTCGCCGTCGCATCTCGACCCCCTTCATCTACGAAGAGGATTCAGACGGAGACCAGTCTGGACATGGCAGTTCAACTGATCAAAGCGACGAGGGGATTGTTGAGGAGCAGACAGACTTCAGCGAGCCCTCTCCCGTGAAGCGTGGAAGAGGTCGCCCCGCCAAAAACATCTTTCCTTCCGAACCTATTATCACCAAAGCCTCAAGCGTAAGCGAGGATATCGAAGATGTCGAGGATGATGCTGGTGAACACAATCATGCGGGGGATTCTGAGATCGAGGAGCCGGAGCCTGCCCCTGAGAAGCGCGGTCGGGGCCGTCCCCCCGGAAAGCGCCGGTCCTCAACAGTCCTCGCTACCGAGACTCCCGTCAAAAGGCAGCGTACGACTGCCTCCGCTGGTATGTATCGAGCATCCCCGCGTCACACGGCTAGGAGTTAGCGGTTCACTGTGCCACTGCAGAGTGGCTGATCTCTTTCCAGTTGCTTCAGAGCCCCGGCGCTCGTCCCGTATTCGATCCTCTGGGGATAACAGCATCTCAGCAACCAAGGTGCGTCCAGACTCGCAGATGCCATCGCATGTCGCTATGTTGAGAGTCCATGCTGACGCTTTGATAGACTGCTATGATCCAGCCGCCTCCTACCCAGACTACTACACCCAGGGCAGCCAAGCCGCGGGGAAGACCCCGCAAGTCCAGGTCGGCGGTTAAGACACCTGCCAAGGTGCCTAAGTATGCAGATGAAGCCGAGGAAGAGTGGGAGGTCGAGGCCATCGAGGACTCCCTCATCGACCGCCAAGGAGGAACCCATTACTACAAGGTCAAGTGGAAGGGCTATCCGCCGAGTGCGAACACCTGGGAGCCTCGCGCCGCCTTGGACAAGTGCCAGGATCTCGTTGACGCCTACCAGAACCGCAATAAGAAGACGCGAAAGTCTAAGAAGTGATTGAGGGTATATCCCAACAGACATGGTGTTTTGGCGAGGCAACTCTGGCACTTGGAGGGTCAGGGTCATGATATGGGTTGCTGCTGGTTAAGGCTGCGAGAACGCGCTGGGATTTGGGACAGGTCTACGGCAGGTTGCGTTCCGATGTGGCGGTTGGAGGCTTTTCTTATTCTGACGGAGCCTCGAAGGGGCTTCAACCGTTAGACCTAGACACCTGTCACAGGGAAATAGGAGCCATGCAAAACAAGAGAGTTTCATTCACCACAGGGCTTTGGTGATAGTGACGGTGGTGGTTAGGGAATGGAAATAAGACGGGTGTATCGGACCCTGACGCCTGACAAGCTAAACCCCCCGATTGGCCCAAGCTCCTAGACAGCCTGCCGGCAACTTCTTTCTTTCAACGTGTCGCGACTGCCTTTCCAGAACCCTTCCCCGGTCAAGCCACAGCTTCACTTGTCACAAGCCGATCGCGCGCAACACTCCTTTTACCTTACACTTCTCACAATCCCCCCAGCTCTTCAGCACCACTGCCACCATGGACGCCCTTCAGGAAACCCTCCGCCCGCTACTTCAGCCCATTACACACAACCTCCCTGGTCCCATCAACGATCTCGCCCTCTCTCTCCTCGGCGAGCAGTGCCACACGTCCCTCGTCCGCGACATCACCTTGACCGATGACGTCTGCCTCAAGCTTGCCGTCTCCAAGGCCCTCGGTCTCGCCATTGTCGCTGCCGCCTCCATCGTCAAGGTTCCCCAGATCCTGAAGCTCGTCTCCTCCAAGTCCCCCGCCGGCGTCTCCGTCCTGTCGTACGTCCTCGAGACGGCCGCCTACGTCGTGTCGCTGGCCTACAACTACCGCAATGGCTTCCCCTTCAGCACCTACGGCGAGACGGCCCTCATCGCCGCCCAGAACGTCGTCATCACCGTCCTCGTCCTGAACTACGCCGGCCGCATCTCCTTCGCCGCCGTCTTCGTCAGCGCCCTGGCCGTCGCCTTCACGAGCCTATTCTCCAGCCAGTTCGTCAGCATGGAGAACCTCTCCCTGCTCCAGGCCGGCGCCGGCGTCGTCGGTGTCGCCAGCAAGATCCCCCAGATCCTCGCCATCTGGCAGGAGGGCGGCACCGGCCAGCTCAGCGCCTTCACTGTGAGTTTCCCCCCTCTTGTCCCCCGCTGCTGTTCTGTATGCTAATGGCGCGAAACCCAGGTCTTCAACTACCTCGTCGGCTCCCTCACCCGCATCTTCACCACCCTCCAGGAGGTCGACGACAAGCTCATCCTCTACGGCTTCATCGCCGGCTTCGCCCTCAACGCCGTCCTCGCCACCCAGATGGTCTACTACTGGAACGCCCCCTCCGCCAAGGCCAAGGGCAAGCGCAAGGCCGACCCCGTCTCGTACGCTGACGCCGCTGCCCCGTCGACCGGCTCGGCGAGCGCGACGCCCACTAAGAAGGGGCCTTCGACCCGCCGACGCGGTTAAATGGGTGCCCTTGACGAGCGGTTGGGTGCGCGAGGGCATTTGTTTGTTAGATGTTTTAATGCGTAATACAGCTTCCAATTTCTGCCCTGCGTCGTGGTACTTTGCTGTGAAGTGTGATTTATCTTGGAGCTGGGATGACATATGCGATCGTAGGGTTCGTATGCTGCACTGTCATGGCGCAGCGATCTGGCCGGAAGCCCACTGCAGTTCAGGTTTACGATTTCCCCAGGATCGTGATCTCACGTTAGAGGTGTAGTAGGAGGTTGAATGGCAGTACGATCATCCCACGGAGGCGACATATAGAGGCAGGACAGCTTGACGTGGCTCAAGCAGAGCCCCCAGCGTTGCTAGGAGACCTGCCAGGCTACAGCCCACGGATGTTTTCAAGCCCCTTCCCTGGCGCGAGAGCGCAGTGCCCAGGCAGCAGCACAAGCCCAATACCTTATAGGCCCGTCGAACTTTGGTATTGTCAAGTTCAGTTGTTGTGTGGTGCAGTCAGTAAGCCGCTGCACTCGAGCTGGGCCCGGGTTCGATTCCCTGGGTGTACCTCTCAACGTACTACGGGAGCCCCAGAACTTTTTTTTTTTTTTTTGGTCTTTGGAATACGGCTGGGTGATGATTGCAATCAAGGAGGAAACAACATGCGGGCATATGACGACTAGGATGGGGATGAGACTCGGCGGCCTGGATGTAGCATGCATGATGACATAGGGGTCAGGACTGTGGCTGGAGATATTGACATTGCTTGCTATCTCAGCCTTCTGCCTACTACTGCGCTGGAGTGAAGTCCCATGTGGTGATAGCCGGTTGCAAGTTGATGCCAGTCTCGAGAGAGAGACACCACATTTCCAACCCCTCCATATTCAGCTGCACGACCGGCCGACTACCCCTCTCCCGAGAAGTAAGATGACAATACGAAGCCTTCGGCTCGTCTCGTGATGAGAAAAGAAGAAAAAAGACAAAGGGAACCACAATCACCATCCTGCCACTACCCCATCCCCGCCCAGCTCAACACCCTGGATCTCTCGTCTCTGTCCTCGTCCTGCTAACTTCGCGGAAGGAACATGGCCAGCAGAATGCCCAGTGCCACATAGATGACGCTCTCGACAAAGAGCTGCAGGCGAATCTAGCCCCTGTGCCGCTCTGCGAGACCGTATGCCTCCCCCTTGGTGCACCACGACACGGCCGAGTCCATCTTGCCGTACAGCACAGCGACGCCCCAGAATGGTAGGGGCACGTTGATGATCACCGTCAGGAGGAAGAAGAGCTCTTGCCGTTTCTGGGCCGTGAGCGACAGAGGGAGTGGCTGGTGGGGGATGAAATCACTATCCCTTCCTGCCAGGCGGCCGAGCTCTGGGTCGGTGCCCTCCTGGTATCGCCGCGTCATGCTGCGCGTGGTGAGGCGAGGTCGGAGAAGGCGGCCGGTCAGCAGGAGCGTGTTGCGGCCGGACGAGCAGCGCGGGACACCAATATTCTCACCTTGAAAGGTGTTGCCAGAAAACATCGCTGGGTTCCGGCGGAGTGGGTTGCTGTAGTCTGAAGACTATTAGCTTATGAAAGAGGAGCAAATGGTAAAGGGGTCTCACAAGAAGAGCGCGCCGTGTCACCGTCGTGCATGTTTGGGCTCAGAGGGCCACTGCTGTAGAAGGACGACACCCGAACAAACGCGCGGGGAGGCGTTGTCAGGGCAGTGTTCCGCCGCTCGCCGCGCGACACCATGGGCTTGTAGCTGACGAAACTGCCAGAGGTAGCCTGGTCCTCGAGGCCACTTGCGCGACGGTGTGCCTGGATCCTCTGCGCGTCCTTCAGGGCGACCAGAGGGAAGTGAAGGTTGTCATAGTTGCTCAGTGGACGAGCCGCAACCAGGGGAGCCATAGAGTTGTCGCCTTCTGCCTGGGACGGCGGGGTGACAGCAGGGGCTCGACCCCAGGAGAACAACTTGCGTGATTTAGGTCGTTCCTGTGTGTGCAGCGGTTGCATCTCGAACCCTTCCTGGCTATCAAAGCGCTCATACTTTGACTGACGTCTAGTGGCGGAGAGCTTGCTCAGGGCTCTGTCAACACCAATGTCAGAAAGTGGTCCTTTCTGGTGAGTACCTATCCTTTTGTTAGTTTACTAATAAAGAATTGATGTATTAAATTGGCCAACGAACCCTGAGACATGGCAAGAATGGGCCTTGGGGCGTGTTGGGATGAAGCAAGACCGTGACGAGATGCCTGCGATGCCATGCCCGCACTCGGCAGCTTATCCCACCAAGGCATGAGATTGGGATGGATAGCGCGTGGATCATAAGTAAGACTGGTCTCAGGCTTCTTGGTGGCTAGGAGATGGTCTGAGTAGTTGGCGATGCTGCTTCCAGTGAGCACTCTGCCCATGAAGACACCAGGCGGACGTCTGGCGCCATCCTGTTGCTCATCAGAGACAGTGACCCAGTCTTGTGCGTGGTCGAAGACGCTTGAAGTGGCAGGTGCTGCATTCCAAGGAGAATCGTTACCGTCCTTCAGATCAATCTGGGTCCAGGCCTCTTGAGGTTCAGGCGTTCCGACGTCGCTCGACTGGGTGGGGGGCGGCGAGGTGGGCACCTTGATCTCATTTTCGGACATGTGCCAGGCTGAGTTGATTGCAGAGCTGTTGTAAAAGCTCACAGGTTGCTTGTTGCGGTCTGCCTCCTTTGCCTTTTCCTCACGCAGTCTGCTGGCGAACTGTGCGGGATCAAAGGCAGGGATGGAAAGAGACCGGTTCTCTGGATACCGAAGGAGCTGGCCGGATGAGGGCTGGCTTATACCAGTAACCTGCCGGAGAGCAGAAGAAACCTCTCTTTCAGCTGGGCCACGAAGGAAGCTATACTTCCTATCTGTCTCAAAGGCGTCATAGAACTCAGAGATAGAGTGATCAGAGTTGGTCGCAAAGCCACCGAAAGGATCGTCGACCACGCTGTCGTCGTCAGGGTTAGGATCAATACTCTTACCCGTTCCACCAGCATTATCAAGAACAACTTCCTCATTAGTATGCGGCTGCGATGGGAATTCATCATCATGATCATAGGTCTCGTAAGGGGAGACGGGGCATCCTGCGATCGTGCGGTGCGCCTCACCATATGAGTCAAAGAGGGCGCGATTAGGCGTGAGGGATCGCTTCTGCACAGACTATATCGTGTTATTGATGCTAGCACTCATTCATCTGGGGTTTATTTACCTTTTGAGGTCGATTGCGATTATCTTCGTCCATGATGGTAGGATGCGAGGCTCAGCAAAGGAAGGTGGTTCCGTTATGCGGGAAGTTTCGCGAAGTTGCACAAGGAAGGTGCTCGGTCCACGACTAGCAGAGGTTGAGTAAAGAACTGCATAAGGAGGAAGATGGAGAGAATCCAAAGGAATGGATAAGAACACACCAATTCGTCTTGCCTGCAATAGTAAGTTGGTATTGCGTCCTTCGTGGTAAGGCTTGCTTCTTCCGTGAAGTACGACAGAAGTGGTATCGTTTGGTGTGGAGGTTGAAAGGTAGTGTTGACAGGAGCGCTGAGTTGACGCGATGTTGATGTCTGCGCGAGCGAGAGGTTGCTTGGGATAGGAGAGGCTCGACGCGACAGGTTCATTCGTTTGAATGATGTTGTTGTTGATGGGGAAACTCAGAGGTGATGTGTGAGGAAACTGGGCAGAGGAAGGTGCGAGTAGACGGAGAGCATTAGTGCGCGTGGAAGAGCTCCAGCGCAAAGACTCTTTGCATGCCGTCTAGTGTGTGACATAGGGACCGGCTGATAATAAAATGTGGGTGAGAAGTCTGCCGAATGTTGTTGAGTCGGTGACAGTGTGCCAGAGCCATGTTGACGGCCATCTGGCTGTCGCCTCTGCCGGGGACTTTCGCCTGTCATGCTCCTGGCAACTAGACAACATGATGGCTATGTTCCAATGGCGCGGAAGCCAACCTTTCCATAGCTCAAGGTGCATTCTTGAGGGCTTGTCTTTGCTTCGCGAGGGCAAGGTGACGGAGAAGATTCAGAATAACGTTCCACGATGACAATCAAGCGCAATGCCATTCTGGCCGAGGTCGTTTCCCCACCTCTGCGAAGCTATTGAGCTGCCTCGATATGAGAACGCCCAGACCCGAGCCAATGGACATAGAATGATGTCAGACAGTATTGTGACGATAGCAGCATATTCTGGATGTGATGGTATCAATAGCCACAGAAATACACGTGAAATTTTGAAAATATTAGCTGTCTTCATGAGCCAGCCTCCTCAGAACGACCTTGATCAATAACATCCATCGTAGGCTCATCAGAACATCATTGAGTCGCCCGGCTTGTTGGTTACTACGCGGTCCGAAGTCGATTTTGGCGTGTTGACAAGAGTTCAAGTCATCCCACTGGCTATGCCGCACATCCGGCCTCGAACTAAGGTCAACGGAAGGTCTATTCACTGATAGGATGCCACAGCTCCAAAACCGTCGTCGGTTACACGCGACCAGGGGGTCGGTACACTACTTGCCCATGTCGATCCATGGCGGTGGTGTGATGTACACAGACCGGTTTGTCACGCCTCAAGATGCTTTGAGAGACGGCATGCGAGCAGCAAACTAAGGTACTAGTGCCCATAGGACCAGCCAACGCTGTAGACCGGTCGATAGTGTCGGAGTAAGGTACCTGAGCATCTGCATGAGTGCCCACGTCCATTCGTGGGGTGAAGTTGGATGTCGGAAGGAGGCCCCACCTTCCCTGGGAGCCTCCAAGAGAGTACGACATGACCGGCACCTCACCTCACCTCACCTCACCCCCTGGATCCAGCTCGCCTCATCTCTGGAGGGGCTTGACCCCCAACGTCCGAGGTGGGTTGGGTTGTCAGAGTCAGAAGGCGGAGTCACCAAGAGGTACCTTGGGGTCACGAGTAGGCGCTCCTCGGGGAGGTACTTGCCGGGTATGACTGCAGTGACTTGTGATCAGCTGCAGCACCCCACGCCGGCGACAGCCATTAGGTCGGACCATATGTGAGGAAAGAAGGGATTGCATCCACGGCCAGTTAGCATATGGTTGAAAGTAAGGAGGGTAGAGGAGGAACCGCCTGGGCGGTAGTTGCGGTGCTCTGTCAACGCTCCACTAGACGGCAGCTGTCACCACACGTGCCTGCAGCGCTCCTGTCTGGCTGGCTGACGGGTGTGCACCCGGCTGGTGCGGGATTCCCACGGGCCGCCATGCCGTTTCGACAGGGTCCCCCCTCCTGCTCGTCCATCTCATCATTCGGGTTTTTTCTTCTCGTCCACCCAACACACTCTCTTTCTTCCGCACTTCCCCTCCGATCTGCTAGCATCACGCCCTGCCCGCGTTGCCAGCCTGCCTGCCTGCTTGTCTGCCTGCCTGTTGCTGGCTTCCCTGCCTCCCTGCCTGCCCGTCAGTCCCAATCGCGGCCTCCTGTCGAAGGCTAGTCCCCCTCGTTCACCATGCAGAACGACGTGAGGTACCTCACGATGTACCTTACCCGCCCGCGCTGCGAGCGTCGGAGGGGGAGACCAGACAGGTGCAGACAAGCTTCATGCTCGTTCAGGTCAAGTATATAAAGTCAACTCTAATTTCCCATGGTTCCGGCACGCTCGACTCGCTCCCTGAGCTTGAAAGCATGACACGAGGCTTCCACTTCCACATCTACCCTGAACGACCCGCTCTCCCCCAAGGCCGACCAGAGAAAGATTCCCCGAACTGCTGGTTTCCGCCGTTGGTCTAGCTAGCTGCGTGCATCAGCCTCGACGCGACTCGACTCGACTCGACCCGACTACCTGACCTGCCCTGACTGATCCTGGCGTCTCCCGTCCTGTCCACTTTTGACTCTCTCTCTTGCCCCCTTTCGTCTCGAGCCCTGTTGCTGAGCACCCGCCCGTCTTTGGCGCCGTCGCCGTCGCTGTCGCTGTCGCTGAGGTGTCGCGTGGTCATCCATCTTCCCTGTCTTTCTCTCGCCATCTTCGATCCACGCCCGTCCCTCATCAGATCCAGTTCATACCCCGTCGACCCCCTAGCCGCTGGTCCGCCCCTCTGGCTTCTGGTCTCTGACCCAAACCCCCGTCCCCCCATCCCCCGTCACCCGTCAGTCTCAGTCAGCCCCCTACCCGCGAGGTACCGTACCTCACCTTACGACACGGACACGCCTCCAGAAGCTAGGTAGGTACCTGGCATTGGTACAAGTACCGTACCGCGCCTGCCGGCCAGCTCCGCAGACCTGACGAGACAGAACCAGAACCAGACCCGGACGCCTGCCCGCCTCGTTCGTTCGCTCGTTCGCTCGCCCCAGGCCGCCATTTCTCGCTCGTCCAGTCCCAGTCGCAGCTCCCCTTGCTTTGCGGCACCCCCTGTTCAACCTTTGAACGTCTCTCTTTCAACACTTCTCCAACTCACCTCTGAGCTTTGCCTCAGGGCTTCGGAACCAGACCCAGAGAGTCCGCACGAGACCAAGCAAAGCCCAGAACCCAGGACCCGACTGAACAATTTCCTGTGGCCTGAAGGTCCTTTCATCCCCTCCATTCTCCGAAATACACTTTTCCTCTCCTGCACTCGGAAACGCTGAGGCGGCGCCTGGATCCACAGCGGTTCTTGCCCTGTCTGTCCGACGAAGCTTCACTGCAGCCACCGTGGGTTTCCCGCCGTTCTGTCACATACCTAACCACCCTCCCCTTCCCTGTCTTCAGAGCGCCATCTGATCTGACCTGACTTTGAAGATACTCAAGGTCGCTCCATTCTCGACACTGCCTCGAACCCATTTACTCCTTTCTCCCCTCCCTCCCTCCAGCTGCAACTCGGCTGGACAACTTCCTCCGCATTGCACCACATTCACACCTCCAACGCCCCACGCACTGCCACTCCTCGGCAACCAACCAGCCTGGCGACAATCGGCGTTTTCTGAGATCGCAGAAAATCGTCCAATCAACCCGAACAAGACCTCAACCCTCGAATTCGGACGCAACCATGTCGCTGAAAAGTCATTGAGACGCGCATTCACCCGGAAAGCCTCGCGCAGAGTCCATTCTCTGGCACCACCCTCCCACCTAAAAGAGCGCCGCGCTGCCTGGACTGTCACCACTCAGGAACCAGGGAAAAAAAGCAGTCGACTCTACCCCGCCAAACCATCAAACGCAGTGATTCAGACACTGGACTGCCCGCCAAACCACGCCCCCCCCAACCCCACCTTGAGCTGTCGCCCCCCAACGGCAATCAAAATCGACCACCCCGACACACAATGTCTTCCTCCAAGGAAAAGTCGATGGAGTCGCGTGTAGGAAGGAGCAAGCAGCGTAAGTGCGCGAGGCATTTTTGTCTTTCCACAAAGACAAGCCCGCCGCCCCTCCACCGCAGTGCCAGAAAAAATTGCTGGAGCCGACTCGGAGCTCGGGGAACCCCACTAACACGCGCACCCCCTCTACAGGCTACAACTCCAAGAACGAGCGCCTGGTGGCCGGCGTCGTGCCCTTGACCGAGGACAAGCGTTTCGTCATGCTCATCCAGTCGACCCGCCGAAAAGGCTGGGTTCTGCCCAAGGGCGGATGGGAGACAGACGAGGAGTGCACCGAGGCGGCCGAGCGCGAGGCCTGGGAAGAGGCCGGCATCTGCGTCCAGATCGACTACGACCTCGGCGACATACCCGACACCCGCGCCCCGAAACACGGCAGCAGCAAGGACAAGTGCCTGTACCGATTCTACGAGGCCACCGTCACCCGGCAGGAGGACAAGTGGCCCGAGGCGCACAAGAGGGAGCGGCAGTGGATGACCTACACACAGGCCAAGGATGCTCTGGCCCTGCGGCCGGAGCTCCTGGAGGCCTTGAATAGGTGTACCATGACGCGGTGAACACCTCCTGCATCAGCTACCGAGCGACCGCGCATTCCGATCGAGATACCCATGGCCCCCCTTTTTCTGCAGGCGGGCGGCATTGCGCCAACTCTTCTTAGGCATTATTCGCACGAAGAGAAATCACCACTGCCAATTACCGGTCATCGTATCATTGCCCTCGTAGGATGAAAGACGGGAGTCTCGCGTGGCATGTCCCCTCCCCCAGCACCCAATGGATCGATCACCTTCGGGGCTCTCCACGCAGCTGTTCCCCAGCCATCGCATTTGCTCTACATCCTCGCGCACGAAATTAACCAAATCCCCAAGTTATGAATTCTTACACCACTGCATCTGGAACGGCGTTGTCGGCTGGCGGGTCATAGAATCACGGAAAGGGGCTGCATCTCCATGTTTTCAGGTTTGCTAGCAAGGTCTGCTTGTTTCTGGACGAAATCGAGGAACACAGGCATAGGCATGCATTTTCCCTCAGAGAAGACAGGTCCAAGAGTGACCGAGCCTTTTGATCTGCCCATTATCCCGCGTTGAGGATAGAGACGCGTAAAAGCACCTCAGTCGAATTCGACCCAAGAACGTATTCTCTCCCTGTGCTTGCCGGGTGACCATGCCTGCGATTGAATTGAGGCTTTGACATTTTTCTGTAGCACATGCACTGGCTGGTATCTTGAGTTTTTTTTTCAGCGCGGGCGGCTCAGTCTTCTACATTGGTTAATGAGAGACGAACTTCACCGATGGTAACCCGCGTGATGACCCCGCAGTGTGGCAGTGGAGATGGATGGTTCCGTGCTCAGCCACAACTGGATTCCGTACGAATTATTTCAGAATGAACAAGACTCAGGATCCTTCACATATTGCAGTATTGATGTAATCTATTGAATTTGCTTCTCGTGATGTCTACTGTATGCTCCATGAGAAGTCACCTCGGGCCACGACACGGTGATCCAGGCACGTGAGACTGTCCTTGGCAGGCCAAGCAGCAGAGTCAGGTACCATATTCAAGTGAGTGAGGCGGTGCGCGCGGACTTGCAACAAGCATTTTCCGGAAAGCCCCTCCCCATCGAGCCCCACCTCGATGCCCAGCTTCCACTGCACTCCCCAGGACCCAGTAAGGCGAGGCAGATCCACCTGATTCCGGTGACGGCTTCACCCTCAATTGCTCGACGATTCGCGATTGCACACATTCCATCTCCAACGCGCGGCCCATCCCTCATTCAACGCCGCCAGAGGAACAGCATGAAGCTTCAATCCGCCGCATCATAGCCTCGACCAAACGCACTCCCTCACGAAGATCGAACGCGATCGATGGCCCGCACCACGACGACGACCAAACCACACACCACCATACCGATCGCATAGCCCATGCAAATGATATAACGCAACCTCCCGACGCCATCACAAACACATACACACACACATACCCTACAACATGGAGAACCTCTCCATAGCCGAGCCCTCCCAGCAGGGACCCCAGGGCCAGCAGGTCCTGGGCCGCGCCGCCGCCCCGTCCCAGCCGCAACAGCAGCAACAGCTCCCCCCGCAGATGTTCACCACAGCCGCCCAGCTCCTCGACCTCACCGACAGTAAGAACCTATGCCTTGCCGCGGCCCGAGGCTCCAGAAGCGGCACCCCTCATTGACACCGATAGAAAAACTCATGGTCGCCCTCCGCGACGGCCGCAAGCTCATCGGCGTCCTTCGTAGCTGGGACCAGTTCGGTATGTCCCCTTCCCTTCCTTGGTCCTCCCCTTGCAGCAGCGCAAAAGCAGCGAACTCCAGCCGCTGACAGGCGAAACAAAGCAAACCTCGTCCTCCAGAACACAGTCGAGCGCGTCTTCGCCCCGCACCCCGCGCCCGCGGCCTCGGCCTCGGCCTCGACGACCCCGTCCCCGGCGCAGCAGGCGCGCGGCGGCCTCTACGCCGACATCAAGCGCGGCACGTTCCTCGTGCGCGGCGAGAACGTGCTGCTGCTGGGCGAGATCGACCTCGACAAGGACGACGACCCGCCGCCTGGGTATGAGCTGGGCGAGCCCGAGGTCGTGCACCGCCTTGCCGAGGCGCGGAAGGAGGCGGACAAGGCGAGGGAGAAGGCGCGGCTGCGGAAGCTGGCGAGGAGCGGGTTTGAGGGGGAGAACATGGGCGAGATCCTGCTCTAGGGCGTGCTGTTCTAGGAGCCTCTCACCTCCGCTCGAAGAGGGGGACGGGCGGGCGCAGAACAGAGGGTTCGTTATCATGTTCATGGGAGGACGTTCATGCCTCTTCTCGGGTGTGCGCGGAAGGCCGGTTGGGTGGGCGGCAGAATATTGTGAAATGCCGCGTGCCCAGATGTCTGGCTGCTTCGGCGGCGGACGCCGGCAGAAATAGAATTTATTCAGCCTCTGTTCTATCATTGGGTTTCTCCGCTATACCTGGCTCGAGAATGCACGTTGAGAGGTGTTATCTGGTAGGAATGACCAGGCAGATGCCGGTCACCTATTCCGTGGTTTTCTGGTGTTGGTTTTCGTACATGATGCGTTGCTGCAGAGCTTTCTGTATGAAAAAGAGCCGGAGAGGTACGCATTCCGGGAGCATCGACATTTCTTATACTGGCGCCAGAGACATTGATGTACGTCCACCATCTCATTGCTGTTTGAAATTGGGCCATATCTAAGCTCAGCAAAACTCTCACACATGTCATTAACAGGCAATATCACCAGACACCCTTTTCATGCTTTAGGTGTATTAAATGTCCTGGATTCAAAAGCCGAACATATCTGCCATGTCAATCAACTACATCCCAGGCACAAACCCCTCCACGGCAACCTCCCACCCCTCCGGGAAATGCTGCCCCTCGCTCCCATCCCATCCCCCCGCCATCATGGCCACCGTCATCAGCAGACTGCTCGAGCTCGGAAAGTACGGCGTCGGCACCCTCGTCCCGCCCACCGGATACCCGGCGTCGTCGAACTGGAACGTCGAGTGCAGGAGGTACTCCACGGCCCTCTCGGCATCGCCCAGCCGCAGGGCGTTCATCGCGAGCATGGGAAAGTCCCACCCGAACGAGCCGTCCAGGTCCCAGAGCTTCCAGATGCGCGCGGCCGTCTCCTCAAGCACGGTCCTGTTGAGCGGCGCGCCGGACCGCGGCGGCGGGAGGAGCCCGAAGATGGCCGTCATGGACGGGTGGTCGTAGAACGTCACGGGGTCGACCCACATGTCCGGCACGCCCTCGTAGACGGGATACGTGCCGTCGATGATGGGCAGCGGCGCGAGGTTGTCTTTGACGGTGGTCCAGCTGTCCGGCACGGCGAGGCCCATGCGCGTGCGCCAGTCGGAGGCGACGTCGAGGCCGAAGCGCCAGTAGGCGAGCTCGAAGGGCGGGTTGACGGTGATGTTGGGGTTAGTGTTTTCTGAGGAGGGGTACATGGGGGGCCCGAGGTCGTAGACACCCTTTGTCTCGTTGAAGTAGGCATACGAGGCCATGAAGTCGGCCGAGGCGTCGAGGAGGTGCGCCCATCGCGCGAGCGTCTCGTTGGTGGGGAACTCGCGGTACTCGAGCTCGGCGAAGTACATGGGATGCGGCTGCTGCCAGATGAGGAGCGTGTTGATCTCGCCGGGAGCGTCAATGGTAGAGGGGTCCGTCATCTTCCCCCAGCGGGCGCCGGCGTAGCCTTGGACCTCGGCGCGGTCGAAGGCTCCCTCGAGCAGCGTGTCCCAGACGTGAGGGAGACCGCGGTGGAGGAGATCCCAGTGGCCCCAGCGGGCAAACTGCACGTGGTGCCAGAGGATCATTTCCATCTGGGCATGTTAGTATGGCTTGGGCCTGGCTTGATGTCATGTGCACTTACATGGAATTTCCCGTACCACCCATTGTTGACAAGTCCGGATTCTATGGAGAGTTAGCCATCCAGCCTGGAGGTTCAGTCCAGTATGGAACGAACCTTGTGGCGGGTAATCGGACGCGCTGTTGATGGCCACGAGGTACTGGGACAGAATCGTACGTCTCTGCAGCTCCAGCGCATCCTCCGAGTCGGATCGTGTGAGGTCGACAAAGGCTCCCTTCTTCCAGTACGACGGCCACCACTCCTCAGAAGAGGCGACCACCTCGTCATATTTTGGGCGCACTGCTGGCTTTACTGGCGCGTAGTTGGCTACCAGTTCAAGCTTATCAGAACCTTGCACGGTTAAGATATAGCGATGGCTTCCGTCAGTAGGGGAGGCGACCTTGCCCTTGCCACTCCATTCGATCGTCAGGTCATACTCTGTAGTATCCAGATCGTGGTGGATGGTGGCGTGGCTGCCACAGGTGACCACCGACGTAGAGTGCTTATCGGTCTGGTTGAACAGTCCAACGAAGGGCTCGTTGAACTTGTTGTTGAAAGGATAGGGGAAATCGAAGAAAACCCCCAAATCTCCAGAGGACAGCAGCTCAGACTCGATGCTGATAGCGACAGTATCCGAGTTGGGGTCGGCCCGAGTCTCAATCTTGACGACGGAGCCCTTGTATGTGAACGTCGACTTGATGACGCTGTTCCACAAGTCCAACTCCTGAGACTTGTCTTGTAGCGTTTCCTCTGTTACGTTGTCCCCTCCAAACGAGAGGCCAATGGCACCAAGGTTGATGCGATGAGGGTTCTCTCTCAACCAGTTGGCGATGTCTGCATTTTTCTCGTTGGGCATGTTGTACTGAACGAGACGGTCATGAGTCCACCACTCGGTCCCGTGATAATCTACATCATTGTCAGCTGCGCTCGGCTCAGAGACTATTTTGGGAAACTACCGTCGATTGATGTCTGGCCTGGCGTAGTCGGCAAGCTGAAGTTGTGCCATCCCCAGGTGGACATGGTAGCGAAGGGGCTGAAGGTCTGCAGGCCGGTGACATCGGCGCCGAAGGCAAAGTTGCCATTTCCGACTTGCAGGGGAGTCTCGAGAGAACTGGCATTTCGGCGAGGGTTGAAGGATTGTACAACCTTCTGCCTATCGATCGTGCCCTCCTTGGCGGCCTCGACAAGAGGATAGAGCAGGGACAGGAGGTATAATGACCGCATGATGCTGAATTGTGTCGGACTGCGGAAGCTCTCGTCTACGGTGTGGCGTATAGGTCGAGCTCTCTGACCTGCAACGGACTTGGTTATTATATCTACATTTCATCTTCAGATCCGGCCCGTCGGGTCTGTTAGAGGCCTCATGGTCATCTAACCCAGCTGCCAGACACCAGGCTGCTGGTAAACGGGTCTACGTTGCATGGCTAGTCCCCAAGTGCGGTGCGATCGACACGATTCGGTGAACAATGGACCGAAAACGACGTCGTCCATACTGGACTGCCTCACTTCCCCGGACCGAGTGGAGAGCGCAGAGAGGGGGAACATGACTAGACCATGGTGTTTGCGGAGGATTTCCCCACTTGTGAATTGAGGCTATTCAAAAGACAAGCCGGCAGTCAAAGTCTCAGAGGGGCGTAAGGCTGTTTGTTGGCCAAGGGTACAATGCGGCGAGGTAGGTGACGTGGGCGTTCGACATTAGCCCGAAATGCTACGATTCAGTGGTTGACAGGAGGTGCAGGCCCTCTTGATTTGCGGAATTCAGCATGCCAATATGCTGGACCCCCCGTGTTGGATGAATCCTTCCTTCGGTACCGTCGGCTGCCAGGTAAGAAGACTGCGGGGATGGGCAAGGCACCCTTGAGATGACGGAGAGAGCGGTTAAGCGGGTATACACGACTCCTGCTGCTGATCTTCTTCGCGTGGGAATTCGAGTTCATCAGTTCTACCTTTTTGTGTCCCTGATATCATGAAGTCTTTCCGTGTGATGAACACGTTATGTGTCGTTATCTTGAAGCATCTAGAGCTGGTAGTGATGTTGGCATCGAGACTGTCTTGATGCAGAATGGGTGCGCTGCATTGACACAGGCGTTCGCTGCCGAAACGAGCTCTAGTACCTATGGTGAAAAACAATGAAGCATGCTAGACGAGGGAACAATCGGCCGACGGAGATGGAGATTGGGCCGCATTCACAAGTATCTTGACGTTGGGATGTGTAGGTGAAAGTGAAGTAATGTGAGGCAGGTAGGAGACCACAGAGCTGGCGCCACCCCCACAGCGAGCCACAGCACTCCGAGGACCTGTGGCTGAGTCCGGCAGCCCCCAGCAACCAAGCCAATTAGGAAACATCGTAAACACCATTCCCCCCTTGCCCCTCCACCCTATTCTACCCTGCCTGACCGCAGGAAGACAAAGTCGCAACGCAATATTTCCAGCCCGCATATTCTACCAAGCACCAAAGTCTCACGATCCCAAGCGCCACCGCATTCCCAACAGCAGTGTTTCCCCCGGAGTCGCCGTCAACAAAGGACATTACTATTCCTGAGGTACGGCACTAGCGCTTCCCCAGGCTGGGACAATTGCCCTGCTAACCACTGGAATGAGCAGCCAGATCCAGGCCCCTCCTCCAGCATCAACACCCCCCGCCCTCAACGACCAGACGAGAACCGTCGCAATCATGAGCCTCCCCGTTCCGCACACCATGTCAGTACATCTCCAACTAGGCAATCATGACCTTCCTTCAGTACATCAGCGCGCGGACGGCCTTGATGCCCATCCCGCCCGCCGTGCCCGATGCCCCGCTTGCCTACGACGAGGAGGAGACCATCATCGAAGCCCCGGAGCTGCAGTGCCCGGAACCTGCCTTGATCGCAGACGCTGACAGGATTCACAACGACAGCAACGCGAGGAAAGCCCGCCAGCGCGCGACCATTCGAGGCGGCCCGAACAACGGCCTCGCCCTGCGACAGTATGCCGAGGCGACCCTGGGCGGCGGCAGCCTGCGCAAGGCCGTGAAGCTGCCCGAGGGAGAGGATGAGGACGAGTGGCTGGCAGTCAACAGTGCGTTCCGATGATGCGCCTCTCACAGGGAGACATGGCTGACGCAGTGACAGTGGTCGACTTTTACAACCAGATCAACCTGCTCTACGGCGCCATCACCGAGTTCTGCTCCCCCGAGTCGTGCTTCCCGATGAAGGCCACAGACGAGTTCGAGTACCTGTGGCAGGACAACGAGAACTACAAGAAGCCGACCAAGATGTCGGCGCCCGACTACATCAACCACCTGATGACGTGGGTCCAGAGCACCATCGACAACGAGACCATCCTCCCCAGCCGAATCGGTGAGCAGCGCTCCGCACTATACCCAAGGGACGGGCCACATTGCTGACATTCACAGGCGTCCCCTTCCCCAAGAGCTTCCCGTCGCTGGTTCGCCAGATCTTCAAGCGCATGTACCGTGTCTACGCGCACATCTACTGCCACCACTACGCCGTCATCCGCGAGCTGGGTCTCGAGCCGCACCTCAACACAAGTTTCAAGCAGTACGTGCTCTTTGTGGACGAGCACAAGCTGGACTCGGGTAAGGACTTCTATGGCCCGCTTAGTGATCTCGCCGCGAAGATGATCGAGAGCGACTGAGTGGGTGGGTGCGCGGAGCCGTGGTTGGTGAGGGGGGCGAAGGTCGGGACGACCACACACGAAGGGACGGAAGGGACAGACAGGATGCGAGCGACATGATTAGAGGGATGGACTTGGTTGTTTTGGGCGTTGGGTGTTCTCATCGCCTCGGCTGTAATGAAGCATGTTTGGGATCAGCCGGTACGGGGCAGGCATTGGGTTTGGCCTTGGTGCGATTGTGATAACACTGTAGTCTATGGGTCGCGAGGCCGCCGTTGAATGCATGATGATTGCTGCTTGCAGGTTGGATGGCTAGACGCCCATTGCGTGCTGTGAGGTGAGTGAAAGCTTGAGGGAAATAGTACAGTGCGTGACATGGTGCACCGTATTCTTGCCCGGAGACGTGGAGGAGGTGCACAGCTGCACTAACAATTTCTCCCTTGGCAGTTGATGCCTCACTTCGGGTCGAGCAGGATCAGGCATCCACTCTCCCCATTGCCGAATTGAAACCTCAACCTTGGAAAACCGCGAAAGCTGCCCACGACCCCCAATCCTCCCGACCCTCGAACAGCCCACCACCCTCCCATCAACCCGCCACCCTCCAAACACCGCCGTCATGCTGTCGAGACAAGCCCTCCGCGCCTTCCGTGCGTCAGCCCCGGTCGCCCGGCCCCTCGCCGCCCGCCGCACCTACGCCGCCGCGTCCTCCTCCGACATCGTTACGCCCCCCATCTCCGTCTTCGGTGTCGACGGCACCTACGCCACGGCCCTGGTACGATCGCCCGCTCTTCTTTTCCCGAACCTCTGATCCCGCCGCCGAACGCGGGACGGCCAATTGAGTCGCTCAGCGCTCTCCCGCCGCCGCCGCCGACGCAGCAGCTGCAGAGACCCGACCCGACCCGACCCAACCCTACGAGGACAGAATGGCATGCTAACGAAGATGAGCAAAATAGTACACCGCGGCCGTCAAGACGTCCACCGTCGACCCGACCGCCAAGGCCCTCACCCAGCTCCAGGCCCTCCTCAGCAAGGACGCCAAGCTGGGCGCCATCCTCGAGGCCCCCACCCTCAGCGCCGAGGACAAGTCCGCCATCGTCGCCGAGCTCAAGAAGCAGGCCGGCGGCACCAACGAGACCGTCTCCAACTTCCTCGCCGCCCTCGCCGAGAACAACCGCCTCGGCATCCTGCCCGGCGTCTGCGACAAGTTCGCCGAGCTGATCGCCGCCGCCAAGGGTGAGGTCGAGCTCATCGTCACCTCTGCTCAGGTATGTTTCTGTCGTCGTCGTTGTTGTTGTTTTTTCTCTCATCTCGCTCCCAACGGCCCCTGAGTCCTCGGATCAAGGGAATCGGTCCGCCGGCGAGTCGCGAGGGAGCAATTGTACAAGAATCGAGACTAACGGGAGCAGGCTCTGGACAACAAGACCCTCAACCGCCTCGAGGCCGCCGCCGCCAAGTCCCCCTACGTTGGCCAGGGCAAGAAGCTCAAGGTCACCAACCAGGTACGTCACCACCATCCATCTACCCATTGGGGATATGGAAATCCCCCCCCCTCCTCCTCCTTGCAGGTCAATCAATCCTAACACATCGCAGGTCAACCCCGAAATCGTCGGCGGTCTCATCGTCGAGGTCGGCGACCGCACCATCGACCTCAGCGTCTCCTCCAAGATCGCCAAGATGAACAAGCTCCTCACGGACAACCTGTAAAACCACCAAACCCAACCCCCAATCACCACCACCTTTATTTTGTTGTTCCATCGGTAATGGAGAAGGGCGGAAGCGGAGGGTCGAAACCCCGTCAACTTTCCTCCCCCTGGAAGGAGCCCCCCTTCAACCCAGACGTAGCGAGATGGGGCCACGTCAGGGCGGGGGAAGGAGATGACGGGATTCCCGTCCACCTGGGCGCAATTGGGCCTTCGCTGCCTGAGCGCCCGAGGGACGGGACTGTGCATATGTAGTAGTTGTTTGTGGTAGAAGCACGCATTTTCTACGGGATGATTGTTCTCTCTGCCTGCCTGCTTCGTCGCTGTTTCCTCTGTTGCGCTTATCTGTGATGCTGTGATGTAGGGGGCTGTTCAACATCTCATGATGCCCAATTGTAGCTCGTGAGTCGGATTGCTCCTAGGATTGGTTTCTGACACCCACATTGGCACATGTCGACGACTGGCCCAGAAGTATTTGGCCAGTCTCATACTCGTCAAGCTGGAAATGCCTCTCACACGATGATGCTCTGACATCAGACCAGTGACCCATATCACATTTGCAAATGCAGAAAGTCTCGTCAACGGGTATTATCTTCTCTACTTCACTCTCTGTCTAGACTCCTTTCTGTAAATGAGACTCTACCCGCAGAGTGCTTTTTTCTAAAGACGCAGCTGGAAAGCAACGCAAACAGACGCAGACTCCCCATTTCCCCCCTCATGTCTTAAACTCATTCAAAATCATGTACGAGCCGAATAGAATGCTTCTCTTGCCTGGACTCAAGGAGTTGCTTCATACTCATCGCGCTGCGAATCGGCGGCGCCACCCTTGTCGTCTCGGAACCGTTCCAGCTGGCTGTTGATGTACTGGTGCATGTGTTCGTCCGCCTCAGCCGTCTCACGCTCCCTCTCAATATCATGGACAGAGTTACCCAGGGACTCGTCAGCATTGACATCATCGTTGTAATCGCTCCTCGCGTCAATGGATCGCGCAGTCGAAGATCGACGAATACCACGAATCGAGTGCACGGATCCACGACGGCCCGTATTCCGCGTGAAGACGTCGTCGAAGTAGTGCGCCATACCCACGGACGGGGTGCGTGGGGTGTGAGGCAGGCGGCAGTTGGCACTATGCTTGTTAGTCTTGGTCTGTGAGATGGGGAGATATTTGGCTTACCCAGTGTCGTGGATCATGCGAGCCATCAGTCCCGTCCAACCACACTGGTGAGTAGCACCGAGACCACGGCCCGAGTCGCCGTCAAAGAACTCGTAGAACCAGAGATAGTCCCTCCAGTGCGGGTCGAAATCAAGAAGGTCATTGTTGTCGTTGATGCTGCGGCGACCATCGTCATTGCGCGTCATCAAGTGCTGCAGGCGGTGCTGGATCTCCTCGGAAACGTGACCCAAGTGCATGTAGTCGCCGCTACCCGTGGGACACTCAACCTGGAACTCATGCCCGTAGAAGAGGAAGAAACGCTGAAGCGACTCGACTAGGAGGAAGTTGACGCAGAGCCAGATAGGTCCTCTCCAGTTACTGTTGCCTCCGAAGAGACCGCTGTCCGAGTCGCCAGGGACGTAGCCAACGGAGAACTTTTGACCGTTGACATCCATAGAGAAGGGTTTCTCCTTGTGATACTTGGACAACGACCGGATGCCGTGCTCGCTGAAGAATTCATCCTCGTCGAGCATGCGATGGAGAATCTTCTCCAGCCTGTCCTTGCTGACAATGGACAGTAGAATTCTGTTGCCCTTGCCACGCTTCTGCAAACTGGCCATGTTTCGTTCCGCCATATCCGGGCGGTTCTCGATGAACCAGTCGACCCTCTTCTTGAAAGACGGGAGCTTGTTGATAAGCTCCGGCTCCAAAGTCATTGTCGCATAGAGCGGGATGAGGCCGACCAGCGAACGGACCGGGAGCTGCTGGATCCACGGGCCACCCCAGGAGATAGCGTCATAGTAGAAGCCATCCTCATCGTTCCAGAGAGACTTCTCATCCTTCTCGCCTGTCCTGAAGGTCATGGCATCGCTGATGAAGATGAAATGCTCGAAGAACTTGGATGCGATGTCTTCGTATGTGCGTCTGTGCTTCGCCAGCTCAAGAGCAATATTCAACATGCTCAGGCAGTAGAAGGCCATCCAGCCGGTGCTGTCGGCCTGCTCCAGGGAGCCACCAGTGGGAAGAGGCTCGGACCGGTTGAACAGACCAATGTTGTCGAGGCCGAGGAAACCTCCCTCGAAAACATTCTTGCCCTCGGAATCCTTGCGGTTGACCCACCAGGTGAAGTTGAGGAGCAATTTTTGAAAGACTCGCTCAAGGAAGTCCAGATCTTGACGACCGTACATTTTGCGCTCGATCTTGAAGGTTCGGAAGGTCGCCCAGGCGTGGACAGGAGGGTTCACGTCGCCAAAGTTCCACTCGTATCTGTAACTAGTCAGTGAACCGATACTCGATGCCATTCAAGAGTACTCACGCTGGAAGTTGTCCGTTCGGGTGGCAGTACCACTCCCGCGTGAAGAGATCAAGCTGCTTCTTGGCGAAGTCAGGGTCGATCATAGCCAGCGGGATACAGTGGAAAGCACTGTCCCAAGCAGCAAAGAAGGGGTACTCCCACGAGTCGGGCATGGAGAGAATATCGTCGCAGTGCATGTGCTTCCATTGGGAATTCCTGATGGCTTTCCGGTCTGGCGGGGGAGGCGGCTGCGTAGGATCGCCGTTTGCCCACTGGTCCCAGATGAACAGGTAGTGCTGCTTGGTCCACATCATGCCGGAGAAGGCCTGGCGCTGGATGTTGCGAAGGTCGTCAGCCATGGGCAGAGGGCTGATCCTGTAGTAGAAGTCGTCGGCATCAGCGAGACGCTGGTCCATGACGTCGTCAAACTCGCCCTCGTCGAAATAGGGCAGGTCCTTCTTGGAGAAGCGGAAACGGACAACGGCACACTCGCCCGGGTTAACTCCACCATCCTCGTTGAAGTTGAACCATGCCGCGGCCTTGGTGCCGGTCTGAGCAGGGTTGATGGCCTTCTTCTCGCCATCCACAATGTACTTGTGGAAGGCATCCTTAACGTAGGGCGTCTTGTTCTTCTGCTTGTAAAGAGTCTCAAAGTTGGTATCGTTGTCGGTGAACATCATTTGCGGGAGGACATCGTCGCCGCTGGCACCTACGCCCGGGGAGGGCGACATGGAGAGGTAGCGCTCGCCAAGGGAGTGGTGCTTGGACTTGACCTGGTTCTCTCCATGGAGGCCGAGCGAGGGCTTCTTGTCCTCGGGCTCGCGACCCCAGGCCCAGGTGTTGCGGAACCACATATGGGGAACAATGTGGATGGGCGCCGGGTCGGGTCCTCGGTTCCAGGCAGTAACTCGGAAGAGGAGCTCGTCGGGGTCGTCCGCCTCCTTCGCCGTCTCGATGAAGATGTCCCAGTAGCGATCTTCGTCGAAGATGCCGGTATCGACAATCTGGTACTCTTTGTCCTCCTTTCCGCGGCGGGCGTTCTCCGCTAGGAGGTCCTCATAGGGGAATTTCTTCTGAGGGTACTTGTAGAGGAACTTCATGTAGGAGTGCTGCGACGTGTCAGCATCATGGCGGCGGAGGGAGCGAGAGTCGAGGAGCTTACGGTCTGGAAGGTCACTGTTAGCGGTGGCCGTCATGAGGGCTAGCGGGCTCGACTTACAGGCGTGTTGTCGACGTGGAAATGGGCCTCCTTGACACCTTCACCATGGTTTCCCTGGGGGTTCGACAGACCAAAGAGCCTCTCCTTGAGAAAGCCACTGTCGGCTAGTCAGCAAGGCCGTCCAAAAGGCAGGATGGGTACAGGTGGAAGCAGAGCAGCGCACTCACTCCTCCTCGTTCCAGAAAGCAAATGCAATGTTCTGAAGGCCGTGGGTATCGCAAACACCAGAAATACCATCCTCGCCCCATCTGTAGGCGCGAGAGCGCGAGTCCTCGTGGCTGAAGTCTAGAGAGCACGTTAGTGTCAGTGCAAGGCCTTGGATTTCTCGTAGACGGGAAACACATACGGCTCCAGGCGTCACCATCGGGGCTGTAGTCCTCGCGCACTGCATACACCACGTTAGCAAGGTCCAATGGATCTGTCTCGTATCGTGAGCGGCGGCGGCGGCTGGAGACATACCGGTAGCCCACTGGCGCTCGGCGACGTAAGGACCCCATTTCTTCCAGTACTTCTCCCGCTTCCTGTCCTGGCTGAGACGCTTCTCCTCCTCGGTCAGGAACTCGTGTCCATCAAACACGACCATGATGAATTGGTTGAGGGTGGCTTGCTCGGGGGGAATCAAAGCAGAGGACGACGAAGAGGAGGGAGAGGAGGAAAAACGGCGAGCGACGAGAAAGAGTGCGCCCAGTGTGTGGTGAGGTAGATAGAGGAAGCCCGTCGGTCTAGCCTGTTCGAGACTGCTTGGTCACGTCACGGCACGGTCACGGCGATAGCTTCACGGTCCAGCGGTGACACGGGCGCCAGGGAATAACGAGCAGCGGGGAGGAGAGAATTGGAACGGGTGAACGATCAGGCACATGGGAGACATTTAGTGATGGAGGGGGAGGCTCGGGGAGAGCAACAGTAGCATGCAGTAGCGGGGTGAAATCCGCCCAGCCCGCCTTGCATCTGACGCCAAGAGCTCAAGCTCGACCCGAGCTCGACGGTCAAGGATGGAGTTCTTTCTTTCACCGTGACGGAAACAGGAGGGAGCGAACTGATAGGACCACCTAGCTGTCAGGCATTTCCTTCCGCCCCATCAGAGCAAAGAACAAACGGCAAGGAGCAAACAGCCACCAGAGAGAAAGAGAGAGAGAGGCAAGGGCCAGCCACGGCCGGGGGGAGCAACTGCTAGACGCGGTGTACCTATCAGTACATCCCTCGCGCTGGAACTTCCGGCACTGAGTGTGGTAGCGCCGAGTATTGCTGCGATAGCCCACCGCCCCTGCCCCTCCGCTAAGGAATGCAGCATATGCATCGACCATACAGCTTGCTCCGAACATGACGTCAGGTAGCTCTAGCGCCCACGATACGACGCAGACCAGCTGCTGAAACTCGCCCGAATCCCCCCCCAATTCGGCTTCCCGTGCAGGGCTCTGAGCGCCAGAAGCACCGCACCGCCCGCCGCTTGCATATTTTTTTTTCTCTCACCCTCACACGCTGCGCCAACGCCGGCATGCCTAAACGACAGGGCTCCGGCAGGCACGTCAACCACTGGAGTGCGCCACAAACGACAGGACGGGGCCTTGATTGACAGGATTGACAGGGGCGGAGGAAGGTCCCGCCCGTCCATCGTCGATACCAAGACTGCGATCGGCGATGCACTTGCCAGAATTCACGAAACGTGCCTTTGTCGCCTACCCACGCCGCCTGCCACCCAGGTTGAGCCGTCAAATTGCCTCCGGAGCCTCATCGACGTTGTTGACTGGCCGGCGGGTGCAGTGCCCCGTGCTCACCGGCTCGCAATTCCTTGCTCGCTAGCGATTAAGGACTTCCTAGCGAACCGCCCCCGGGAAGCCCGCCGCCAGGTCTGGACCGCGCCAGCCCCAGCGATACTGACGACATGGCGAGAACTGCCTGGCACAGATCGAAAAATGGCTTGGAAGAGAGAGAGAGAGAGAGAAGAAAAAAAAAAGGGACGCCCAGGACGCCTTCCCCGTGATGAAATTGCTCTGTGGGATATCTAGAAGCCACCCTCTCGCTATCACCGAGCCCAACCGGCCGGCATTGCGTGACAAAAATCGAATGACAAGAAAAGAGATGCCCAGTATTCATATGTGCGTTTTCCACTACCGCCTCAATACATTGTCATCAGCTCATACACTTGCTGTTGGCATTCCCTATTTGGCGAACCAGGGGAATTTCTTCTTCGACAGGTCCGACGGTCCGCCTGTCGTGCTCTCTACTTGCACGCTGCGCTGGTAGATTTCCTGTGATGCATGTTAGCGAATAGTTGAGAGGAAGAATCCGATTTGCCTAAACATACCTCGTCATCTGTGGGCATACGGCAGTCTAGGATGAGCTCTCGAGCCGATTCGAGCTTCGTGAGGTTCGGGTATGCCGTGCTCTGACTCTTCATGATGGGAAGCAGAATCTCCCCCAGGACCTCGAACTTCTTCCAGTTAACCCGATCGTTGTCCGGGCCAATGAAAGTCTTGCTGCCTTCCTCAGCTGACACCAGGTCTCGCCTGTGCAGGGGGATGTACGGAATTCGGGGCAGGGGCGAGTTCTCCCACGCCAATCTGTATGCGAAGTGGCTCTTCTGTGTGCCCATCAGGATGCCCAACTTGGCAAAGGCTCGCTGCCGGTCTGGTGGTACCAACGCCCAGGTTTGTGTCAGCCTGTGGACTGCTGTGCCGTTGATGCCAGCTAGAACCGCCGCCAAGCCGCTGTAGTTGTTCATTCTTCGCAGCTTGCCAGCGACAGCCATGAACTTTTCAAGCATCTGTGCCCGGTGCTTTGGCTTGTCTCTGAGCAAGATCAGGTTCGCCGCCCACTTAGCCACATGGTTAAAGTGGTTGATCATGCGGTTAACGTTCTTCAAGCTCTTGCACTTGGCCCGCTGGTCTATGGGCAGGCTGACGTGCCTGACGAAGTCCCGGACGCGGATGGACGAGAACATGACCCAGTCAATCCGCGTCATCTCTTCCGCGATGTCGTCCTCCGGGATATCCATGAATATGTGATAACGGAACTTGTTCATCGGCAGCACGTCTGTGGGCTCCATTCTGGCCGCTTCCCTTTCATACTCGTCGAAGGACTGCAACGAGACGAAGCTGTTGACCCTGTCGACCTGCGAGAAGTCCGAGCTGCCTGACGGCCTAACGTCGCCCATTTTGTCGTCGTCAAGATACAAGCTGCTCACGCCCACCGAGATGTCTGACATGGACCGGGTAGCATCCTTGGATAGAACCCTACTGGCCACTTTGTCGGCCACGTCATCCGACTTGGCCCATCCCGTATCATCATCTTCCACTACACTGTATTCAAGGTGTTGACGTATTTGTCGGGCCGCAATGCAGAAAATGGGTTCCGTTGAGAGGTGTCGAATGAACTCCTCCAAGTTCCGCCTCGTTGCCGGGCGGGCGAAGTCTCCGGGGTATAAAGACACCCAACGGGCTACCACCTCGATTATGCGGAGCTGAGTGGCTGTCTTGGACAGATAGTGCGCTGTCTTGTCGTCCCTCACACGGTCAAGCCTCGTCAATATGGAGGAGAATAGCTCTCCCGGAGCAGCGAACTTCCTGTACAGGCACAGGAACACCTCTAGAAAGTTGTTGTCAGCTCTCGACATCTTCAAGGAGATGAGTCGATCCACGAGGTCGTCGAAGGAGACGCCGGCAGCGGCCTTGGCAGGCTTATCAGAGAGGTTTTCATCGTTGCGTTGGAGTATCGGTATGTCGTCAGGGCTGCTGCGGGACTCGGCGTCCGACTCGTCCATATCGAGAAAAGAATCGTTCGGTGCGCGATCTAACCGGATTCCAGGTGTTCGAAGCATGCTTGACACAGATTGGTTGAATTCGTCGCCGAAAGGCTCTGCGGCAAAAGTTGAGGCGCCCGGCTGGGCATTGTTGAAGGCACCGAGTCGGGGGCTTCGTGACGATGGTCGGTACTGATCGATAGGAGCGCCACGCAGCAGGGACAGATCCGAGCTTGCGCGGCTGTGCTTGCTCTGTTGGCTGAGGGGTCGGCTGGTGGATGCATCGAGTGTGTCGAGATTGGCAGTGGATGCCGCGCGCCGACGCGACGCTGCCGGCTCAGCCCCTTGAGGATCTGCCCAACGAGTCAGTCTCAGCTCGCTAATACGGTGAGACGATGGCATCCTACCCTTGCGGTTCGCGACTGCCGCCTTGACTACCGTGTGAAGACATGCACGTGCCCTCTCGGGTGCGTTGGAGGAAAGGTTATATGTAGCAACGCATGACTTGAATAAGTCATGATTGGCGACGAGCTGTGTGTCCACCTGCCGAACGTTGCCAGGGTCGCATTTGTTGGCGACAAGGACAGCCGGGAGGCCGGCTTTGGTCAGGGCAGCTGGTGTAGCATTGTCAGCATCTGTCCGTCTTACGACACGGGCCGGATTCTGTTGTACCAATGGTTTCGGGGAGTTCTTTCATGGTTTCCCCTTTGGTGACATCATATAGTATCAGTGCGCCATCGACTCGGGGTACGATATGACCGTTGATTTGTTTCGGCCATTGGATGGGGTGGGCCGGGCTCATGTCGAAGTATTCAAGATCGAGTTCGAGTAGGGTGACGCCGAAGGTTGTGTTATCGACCACAAGGCGGACGCTCGAGGCATTGGAGATGGGCGGGCGCGATAGGCCAAGAACGCGCTGGACGTATGACGACTTGCCGACGCCAGTGGCACCGATGATTCTGTCCTCCAAATCGCGTCAATGGACATTCGACTGGTAGTGGAGAAGGGGGAAGGGAGGGGGGGACGGGTTTTTGGGTAGGACTACGCACGCTATGTTGAGACTGTCCATGTTGGCTGTATTTGGTTGCTGTGTAGCCCGTCAGCGCCAATCATGCCGGTGTACCTGCATGCGCTTCGCAGCACGGCGTACCCAATGAGGTGTGTGTCCAATAGTTAAGGACTCTCTTCGAGGTGGCGGCCAGCGCTGGTCATCAGAGTCGTCATCGCGAGTCGGTGTCGCGTCGTGGGAGGATGGTTCGGATTCGAATGGCTGCAGGTCGTGGGCGCTGTGGTCGTCGAAGCGCTGGAAGAAGGGATCGTCAAGAATGGAGATGAAGGAGTCGCGGTAGCTGTCAGGGACGTCGGCAGCGAGGACAGAGCGGTCTCGGGGACGAGGAACGTCGGGATCGACGACTGGGGGCGCAGCGGCGGGTCGCGAGGGAGAGGCGGCGGGGGCGGATCGGTGGGCGGCTTCACGGTCCAGGCGTGAGGATGATCGCGGGGGGAAGCCGGAGCCTTCTGAACTCCTGTGAGTCTGGCGGGTTCCTTGACGACGGTAGGCCATGGCCGCGACCGATGGGGACGGAGGGGCAGGTGCGGGCAGAGTGTGCAGAGGCGGGCAACGGCAATGATGGGAGGATTTCGAGGGACGTACAAGAGAGAGGGGAGAAATGAAGCAGTCTGGGACTCTATTGAAGGAGACCAGCTGCAGGCCGTCGACGGTGGGTTCGCCTGACTAAGTGATGTCGGGATGGAATTGAAGTCGGTCGGCGACGCAGAGCCTCAGACAACCCAAGAGGAGTCGATGCCCTGGTCCGGCTGGATCTCTTTGGCGGTCCAGAACTGTGGTTATGGTTCCTGGGTTCCACCTATGCGCATATACAGGCTTGCTTGCCAGGCAGTGTGGGCGCTGAGATGTAACGGCGTGGCGGGTGTGTGTCGTCGGAGTCAGTTGGGGTCGACTGAGTCGTTGCGGCGCGCAGAGGCGCAGGGCTTCGGCAGCAAATGAAAGAAGAGGCGTGTCAGTGGGATCGGGGCGTCCTGGATGCGTCTCGCCCTGGGTCGTGTTGTGCCGTGGAAAAGCAACGTGTTGAGCACCAGAGAAGGGAGCGTCGGCGCAAGTCACAGTACTTCCTGAATGTCCCTGAGACTAGGGGCAGCAGTCCTGACCCAATTGCGTCAGGCTAGGGGGCGTCAGGGAGGGGAGGGGAAGGGTCCGGTTGGCGGTCTCAGGGTCTCAGGGTCCGTGGCGCGGTCGCACACTTTCGACGACGACAAGTGAGACTTCGACGAGAGGCGCCGGAGAGGAGGAGGGGGAGGAGGAAGGACGCGAGGGAACGGGGAAAAGAAAAGGATGGGAAGCTGCTCTTTTTCCCCAGACGAGATGGACACCTTGGATGAGTGATAGGAAAGCGGAGAAGTCTGGTCATGTCAGGTCAGGTCAGGTTTGGTCAGGTCTGGTCTGGTCAGGGACCTAGGATGGACGGACGTTCCATTAAGTTTCTCCCGGACTTATCATGAGCGCAGCGACCACCCCGGGGAGGAATAACGGCAGTAATGACTGGCGACTCTGACTTGTAGCCACCAGGCAGGCAGGCAGGCAGGCAAGCCCCAGTCGCCAGGCCTAGCACGGTGCACCGGTCATGCCTCACGCCTCGCGCCTCGTTCACGTTCATGCCAAAAACAACCTGTCCAATCACATGGCGCGCGTGACGGAGACCCCTTTTGCCTACGCCGTTGTGGCTTGGCCTAGCTGCTGATGTAAGTAAGTCTTCGGTCGTCTTCTGCTCTTGCTTCTAATGGCAAGAATATGTCTGAGAGGTTCCTACCCGGACTTTTCACCTTGAGCCTGCAGGTGCCATCCGACGTCATGGCGGGCGGCTGGGCGGCGAGTACCTGTCGCACGAAGAGCAAAGGTGAGGGGTCTTGCGTCTTGTGTGCACCCAGCCGTCTGCAGACTCCTTGGCTGTCCCAGACAACGACGGGGAGGGAGTAGCTGAGCTGGCGTCTATGGACTTAGAATCAGAAACCTAGCAGCAGCATGAGAGTGCATATTAGTCGCCAAGACGCCCCACGACAGTCCTTGGACAAGAACAACGATGCGCTCAATTTCATGCCGGCTCGGCTGCCTTGCGCAATAATTCAGCCCATGACTTCATTGCGTTGACAGTGGCTGGGCTAGGGTTGCCCAATATCTCAACCGCGCGGTCTTGACCCTGGGAAAAGGCGTGTCGATGTTGCACCTTGAAGAAGAAATTCTATGACATGCTCTTCGATAAGAGGCTTTTCCTAGTCCAAGCTGATGGCCATCCGTCCTTGGTCGCGTACAGGGTCTAAGATGAAACACCCGCGATGGCCATCACCGCCCATCCCGTGTCGAAGCTATCGACGCCGCCACTCTGCGGCGGCACGGTTGTGAGATCCAACATGGTATGATCTTTAGTTTTGGCGCGCCACATGCTCCCCGTTACAAACCCCACCTTAGGTGGAAGCATAATTCAAGCTCCCGGAAAATTGAGGCGGCACTCGGTCTGACTCTCGTCGTGAAGCCATCAGCTTGAGCTTCGTTAACTAATTAGGCGTTCGGATCCGACGCCGGGTGATCGCCTAGCACCACCACACCAGCCGGGGACCTCATCTCGCGCCAGCATCTCATCTGGTTTAGCCGATCATCGCAAGGCGCCCACAGCCCCTCGCCAGCACGAAACGAGGACAAAGAAGGCGGCGTTCTTCGTTTTAAACGTCCAGCTAGACAGCGCTTACGCAGAGTTGTAAAACCCCGAGCCTCCACGGCATCCGGGCCCTGTTGGCGGGTCTCGGTCTCGGTCCGACACGACACCCGCAACAAATGCCATCGCCAAAGTGTCCCTTCAGGTTGCTCCATTCGCACGTTTTCCTGGATTCGTTGCCATCAACTGCCGGGCTGTCGACAGCCATCACATCTGCGGGGTGGATTGGTTGCACAGGCCAGATTCGGCCCCGTCTCTCATCTGGGCATCCCCGCGTGAGACAATCGCGGGGAACTTGGGGTGAGCTATTGATAGCCCGCCCGACATCCAACATGACAAGGTTCACTTGGGTCAACCCATGTTCGTCTGTTGATCGATTGCTGTGCTTGACACAGCTTCCCAGGTGCAACTGTCCTAGTCTCGGACAGCTCTCTTGCCGGTCGTCTCACGTCCGCACCACGCTGGGGGGCCGTCTCCAGGAGGCCGAGCGAGGCCTGGAGCCTGTGCCGGGCCTTTTCTCCCGGCACGTTCAGGCTGGAGGTTACACCTTTTTCGCCACCCAGTTCAGCCGCCTACTTCCTGCATTTCCCATTCCTTTTCGGCCGTCTCAGGGTCTGGCTTATGACGAGCCACTGTTGAGCCCAGCTTGCCATCTGCCCCGTTTGCGCAGAGAGCTAAGTGCTGCGGGGCATGGGAGTACACAATCCCCAGTTACTGGATCCTTGAGAATGGTATCAACATGTCTTCTTGTAGGACAAGTTGCCGGGATGATCATGTTTCTCCCCAGCTTGCTCGTCTGATGAAGACACCAAGGGTCATCGCCAGACAATGCTTACACGGACGCTGTGAGCTCACCATGCAATGCTGAGGGCGCCAACGAATCAGAAAAGTGCATATAATTATACAGCCAGGTGGTCAAATTTCGAGTGCAGGGTTTGGGGATATGATGGGGAGGCAACGGGTGATGTGGTTGGTGGGAGGTGATTCCAGATACCTCGTCAAGATATCACACAACGCCAGGTTGGTGCCCTCGCCGTTCCAGATCTTGCTGGGAGATGTATACCCGTACGTCAATGGATTTCCCCATTACCATTTCAACCATGATAGGGCGGGGTCCGCATGCAGCACATACTCGCATAACATGAAGGTCCTAACCGGACATCCCAAAGTGACATCGCATGCCTACATTTTGAGGGTAGGTACCAGGCTCCACTGAAGAGTGTAGAACGAGAGACGCTTCGTGCTTCAGTATATAATACACGAGACTGGTGACGTGACTTGAGAATGTTTAGCAAATATAGACGGCTCCTTCGTCGTAGCGGTCAACGCGACGCGGTATCGGGCCAATACATAGGGCTTATCAGCACCAAATCATACTGCTGTGACGGAATGGCAAGTTGCGTAAAGAGCGCGTGAATTTACACTGCGTAGTCTAGAGGCCGAGATGTATTTGCTCTTGGCCGCGTCGTTATCAAAAGTCGTCTCACAAGGGGGGTCACGTTGGACATGGGAACTCCTTCGCAGATGCCAGCCAGGCGGCGTCTATGAAGCTCGCACCAACCCCTCGACTCCGAGAGCAGGGTTCGAGTTCCCCGAGGCCTACTCTGCTAACATAGTGAGCATTACTACTGGCTTGCCAGGACATCACATTTTGCAGATAGTCGCCCTTCATCGTACAATGCGGATGGAAGGCCAACTTACTTTGGTCCAGGAGAGACCTCCCCGCGTGACTTTGGGGGTTCTGGCCGTACTCCACACAGGAGCAGAAGTCAAGCATCGGGTAGTCAGGTCATCTCACTCGGTGCACATGAGATTACGCGCGGGTCAACGCGATCTGATCGACTGGAAGACGGCGGGCTCATTTGGATGGGTCGGCCGGCCGTCCACAACCGCCTCCGAAGTGGGATCGGCAAGCACGGTTTGACCGAGTTGAATGGATCTGCGCACGTTCTGGAAGGCCGCGGCCTGTTTTGGGATGCAGTGTACGAGCCGGACAAGGGTCAGGAGAACGTGGAGGAGAAGATGGAGGTGGTCGATTAAAATGACCTAGGGGTCCTACGGACGTTCACCTGGGGATTACCCACCAAATGCTACCCAAGGCCGAATATGTGACAGAACTGAAATGGATCGCTTCCAGGTTGACCAGAGACGGTCCCAATAAGGCATCGATCAGCCACCGCGATGCGACTTCACTTGAAAGAACCCACGGTCAAGCACACATGGCTGCTTGGCGAAGCGGCAATATGGCTCTCCATGCGACCCTCATGACAGCAATCAGTCGGTTCGAGCTACTGGAGCGTGTTAGTGGCGCTCGGATGGGGGGGCACAAGGGCCTTTCGGGGGGCCTCGGGGGCGCTACAAGTATTGCGCTGTGGGGGGCCTTTCCCATCGTTCCTGCAAGCCCCGTCACAGCTCCTCTCCTCATTTGGAGCAGGAGCTAACCCCCGAGGCACAGGGAAGGCACAGGGCACAGGATACGGGGGCATGGCAGGGACGGTGGACAGGGACAGTGGGTTGCTTTCTTTTTTCCCCTCCTCAGCACGCGAGCACCCTCAAGCTCACCCTGCATCCCACATTGAACGCCCACCCCACGCACGTCGCTTCTTCGAGACATCAGACAACAGACCAAAGCACCAAGCCTCGTATGCGCATGCGTGAGTTGGTGTTGGTGTTGGTCTCGGTGGGAGTGTCATGTGAGACGCCTGCCGGCCGGACGCTCTTTTGACTGCCTCGCCCTCCCGTCCTCTCTCGTCTACTGTCCTGACTATTGCTTTTCGTCTTCTTCCTCGTCTCCCCCATCAGCACGCGCACGCGCATCTCAGACACGGCCCAGCCCCAAGTCCCCCCGTCTGGACTCGCGCGCACCCCCTCGGATCCACCACCCTGCGTCCATCGTGACCAGTGCGCTTGGCCATCTGTCGTCGTATGACTTACACACACCGTCTCCATTGAGAGTCGCGGTCTGGCCTAACGACTCACCTACCTGGCCTGGCGTTGGTTTCTGGTGCTAGGAGACAGCATACCAAGCCCCAAGACCAAGCCCACATAGGCGTGGCTTTTGACGGCGGCAAGGCGGCACTGGACGCCTGCGGACGGGACCTGAACCTGGCTTGGCCTGACCTGACCTGACCTGGATCTGGACCTGGACCTGAATTACCCTGCATCACATCCGATTGCTGCTATACATAACCGCTCCCCCTTCTCGGCCGGGGAGATCGTTGCGCACCTCATCGATCCTCCTTCCATCCGGACCTTCAGTTCACCCCTCCATTCCCCTGGCATTGGCCTCTCACCTTACCCACCATCTCACACACCAGATCGACACAGCGGCTCACGACAGATCGCAAACCAATAATTAAGCTTCAATTCACCCCGCCAGTTACGCCAGCACCACTCACCTGGCACGGCAGCTCGCGACATGTTATACAACATGAATTACCCCTCGCAGGACCAGTCCGGTTCTGCGAAGCCCGCCTGGCGCATCACACAAGCTGTCCGCCCGAAGAACCGCCCGACACAACAACCCTCACACCCGGTCCCCTTTGATCCCGAGGATCTCTCACGAAGGCTTTCTGCCGTACTAGCCCAGCAGAACGCTCGCGCCGACAAGAAGCGTGCAACGAGGACCGACTCGACACGGCGCGCCAAATTAGCGCTGGGCCACCCGTCCGCCACCTCGCGACCCAAAGACGCCGCCTCCACAGCTGCGCATCCCAAGGCGAGAGCATCACCACCACCAAAGAAAGACGATCCCGCCGTGTACGCGCTGTCCGACGACAATGGTTCCTACATCCCCCGGGTCGCCGCCGCACAGTTCGCCCGTACCACCACCGCCGCTGACATGGCGCACCAGGGTCTGGCCCACAAGCTCTCCCGTAAGGTCCTCAAGTCCCACCGCACCGGAGGGGACCCTGGCGCCGCCATGCCCGCCATGCCGCCGAACCCCGTTGCAAGCACCATGACGTCAGCCGAACTCCCGAGCGACCCGGCGCGGACCAGATCCATGGGACGAAAGTCACACGCTCATCGAGATAAGGCGCACGATCGCGCCCAGCATCAGGTGAACCTGCAGCGCGATCGTATCCTCGAGGCGGCGGCCGAGGCCGGTGATTTCCAGGGCCGGCATCCCAAACGGCACACCATCGAAGGACCCCTCGCGCTAGGCACCGGCCCGCAGCCGACAGACGAGCAAGGCGATGACGCAACGAGGAGGGTCAGCATGGGTGATCTTCTCGGCAGGCCGAATCCCAACGAACTGGCCGGCGGAAACGCCGACGAGCCCGAGGTGCCGCGCCACGACGTGAACGAGCACCGCGTCGACTGGACGCAGAGTGACGAGCGGCCCAAGACACGCCCTACGCCGCTCATCAGAAAGGCCGACTCGATCTGGACGCTGCGCGGCCGTCTCGGTAGCCTCACGAAGAATAGCCGTGACGACAAGAGCCCGTTGGTGGACGGCGAGTCGCCCAAGTCACCGAAAGCAGGCTTCTTTGCGCGCTTCAAAGTCAGCCACTGAGGCACACGCAGGATGAAACAGAAAATGCCCGCCCTGACCCATAACGCCGCCCTATGCCAACAACAGTACTCATACAGAAATAGCCCCATCAAGCTCCGGTCCTAGGTGATTCTTCCATCCCTCTTTTTCATCACCGGGTATCTTCCTCCAGCAACCTCTTGATCAGTTCGGCGTCCTGCTTGGCTGATGATCCGTCCACCACTGCGTTTCGGCCTACCGCCGCCTCCTGCTGCGCCGCAAAGTGCAGCACCAGCTCAGTGTACTCCCGGACGCCCTCGCCTATATCCCCTTCGATCCGGCGCGCTGCCCGGAGCGCTTCCTTGCCCTTGCGAATCCCCACGTCGTGATTCCACTGCTCCTTCTTCTGCTTGCCCGACGCGGCGGCGGCGCGCGCCATCATGACTTGACTGAAGGTCGTCGGCGGGGCCTCGCCCGAGGGGGGCTCCGTCTCGGCGTTGATGGCGAGCAGTTGTGCGCCCAAGTCAGGGAAGCGACGGAAGAGGTAGCGGAGCTGTTCTGATTCGCCGAGGGTGCGGAACGGGTTGGCGGCGTCTGCCTGGTTGGGTGCCTCGGGCGCCGCCGAGGGTGCTGGGGCGGGAGAGGCTGGTTCAGGGTCGGGAGGGTGATTTTCGCGGTGGTATTTGCTACAGGAGACAGAGCAGCTGGGAGAGGGTGTTAGCTCGAATAATGATAATGACCGTGTTACGAAGCAGATGTCGTGGTGAAGTGACGTACAATGGTAGTCCGCATCGCGCGCACTTGTATTTGCCAGGGTTCTCGTTGCAGACGCCGCATATTCTCGGTTGTGATGGTGGCGGCGGCGGTGGTGGTGGTAAGTTGCTCTCGTCTGCTTGGGGTGCTTCGTTGGTGAGAGGCTTGTCGCTGGTGATAGGTTGCACTGTCGTCGCGGTTCCATTTGTGTCGGGCTGAAGGGTACTCGCAGGAGGATCAACCTCCATTGGTGTAGGATCCGCTATCCTGGTGTCATCGCCGCCGCTAGATGGCTCTTGATCAGGCACAGACATGGTACCGACACTGAGCAAGCCGTCGTCGTCGTCGTCGTAGACAGAGAGCGAGAGAGACAGAACCGAAGAAGCTGAAGCACTCATCAGCCAGGGCCAGGAAAGACCCTCCCAAAGAAAAAAAGTGACTGTCGCGCCTCCCCGCGTTGGGCCTTGCGCCAAAGCGCAGGGACGAGCTTCCTGGTCTCCACAGCCAATCGGCAGTTCATCGGAAGACCCCATCGGCGGGTCCCCTTTGCGTCATGGCACCGTCGCCGCCGAGAGGGCTGAGGATTGGTAATGCGTCGGCACTGAGCGGCGAAAAAGCTCGGTCGAACGGTGGGACTCACTGGCCCTTTCGCTGCAGACCCCTTCTGTACACTAGACGAACCACCCGGGCGCCGGGTTTAAACCTCGAATTCTCGACTTCGCATCACCAACACCACATTTTCCTACCCCCTCTCTTTCCAAGGTGTCAATCACAGACAGCGCCGTCAAGATGTCGACTCCCCACCGCGCCACCCGTCTCCTCACAGCCCTGGCCCGGCCAGCGAGGTCCGCGACACCCACCCTCCGCACGGCATCCCGAACCTTCACCACCCGCCGAACCCTCACACCCTCCGCCTCGTCCTCCCGGCCGACGATCCTCCGCACAACACCGGCAGCGTTCGCCCCCCAACAGCACCGCACAATCTTCATCCAGACTGAGCCGACCCCGAACCCCGACGCCCTCAAGTTCCTCCCCAACCACCGCGTCCTGCCCGAGGGCCTCTCCGTGCCGTACATCGAGTACCTCTCGCCGCGGGCGACCATCGCGCCGCCGCACCCGTCCCCGCTCGCCGCGCAGCTCCTCGCCATCGACGGCGTGACGGCCGTCTTCTACGGCGCCGACTTCATCACGGTCACTAAGGCCGCGGACGCCAACTGGGCGCACGTCCGCGCGGAGATCTTCGCCCTCATCACCGAGGCCATCACGTCGGGCGCGCCCATCGTCGTCATCAAGGAGGGTGCCGAGGGCGCCGACGGTGCCGCCGCCGAGGAGGACAGTCTCGCGTACAACGAGGACGACAGCGAGGTCGTCGGCATGATCAAGGAGCTGCTCGAGACGAGGATACGGCCCGCCATCCAGGAGGACGGCGGCGACATTGAGTTCCGCGGGTTCGAGGACGGCGTCGTGCTGCTGAAGCTGCGAGGTGCGTGCCGGACGTGCGACTCGAGCACCGTCACGTTGAAGAATGGCATTGAGGGCATGCTGATGCATTACGTGAGTCACATGATTGATTTATGGAGAGAGGGGCAAGGGGGAAAGGGACTCTGCCCCGTGACGAGCTTTCGCTAACATGATGTAGATTGAGGAGGTCAAGAGTGTGAACCAGGTCACGGATCCCGAGGAGGACATCGCCATTGAGGAGTTCGCCAAGTTTGAAGAGAAACTCAAGGCGCAGAAGGCCGAGGCGGCTACTGCGTGAGGGCAGCCGCGGGGTGCAGTCAGAGCAACGCAGTAGAATGAAAATAGGAGATGTAGGATAAGGGACGAGGCAGGTTGGTGATGCGGCGGACGTAACATTCCCGCTGATTGTATTCTAATACCTATGATCCAACGAACTGTATCAAGAACTTCACACACAAGCCCGCCGAGAGAACCGAGAGAACCATCCATGCTGAAGGAGACCTGACGGACCGAGAAGTACTGACTGACTGCCAGGTTTGCAGTATGCCCGCGCCCCGAACCCCGTGAATGGCCGTTTCCTCGGTCAGAATTGGAAGATCAGCGTCAATACCGAGTGGTACAACGTCTGACGTACATCCTGCAGTCCAGTGTCTCTGGCCAGACCTGTCGCAACCATCAGGACGGGTGCCAAGGGAGGACCGCTGCATAATGGTGAAGATCGTCAGCACGGTCGTGTGGCGTTATGTCTCCGGAGGGTTGCGGTCGAGCTGCGCGCGTCAATGCCGTCGCAGTCAACCAACTTCATTGACAACCCTTCGCCTCCGTCGTCAGTCCAAGAGTCGAGTCTCGGCCAGGGCCTGGAACACCAACTCCCGCACAACGAGAAGATCGCCAGGATCGCCACCAATCAATGCAAACGCACGCCACAGCATCGCATCGGATTGCATCTCTGAACGGCCAGCCCGACTCCTCCGCTTTGTCCAATTCTTCCGTCGACCGTTGCAATGCCGACGACATGGCGCGGTTTAATCTACGGCGCAGCCAACATGCGCGGGGAATCCGGGGTAGGCCCTCCTTTCCACCCCTCGACTTGGTCCAGGCCGGGTGAAAAGCAGGTGCACGACATTTCGTGGCGGGGTAAGTTGGTGCTCCCCATGTTTCGTGTGGCACGGCTTGCATCCAGCGCGCATTTTGATGAGGTTCAGCGTCTGCTGACCCGAGTGGTGCCAGCCTCAGACTAGCCTGGGTATTGGTATCTCAACCCGTCTCGTTTCTCGTCTTTTCCTCGTGGCCCAGAAGACACCTCAGCTCCCATCGGCGACGGTTGTAGCAGCATGTCGATCTCGTGAGCCCGATGCCTCGCGGACCAGAGGGCTTTGGCGCCGGCTGGTCAAGACGCCTCTGACAGGGCGACTGCCATGACGTTGCCACAGGCTCCGATGTGGCTTCATCAGTGCATACCCCTACAGACTTGGGTGGGAAGCTGACAGTTGGAACCAAAGACTTCGGCTGATTGTTGGCGTGGCCCCTCCACCCAAGCTCCCCTTCCGCTACACCCCTCTGACGACACCCGCAGACGGACTGACTTTAGTGCTGCCCCTCACCAGCCGGTGTGCCGGAGGACGCCAGGCCAATCCACATGAGTTCGGTTTGGTAACTCTCGTAGCGGTCCTGTCGTCAGACCATTAACTTGTTGCGAAGAGGATCGGCAAGGGGTCCTGCACGTGTACCAGCCAGACTCTCGAACCATGGTCGATTCGGCGGGTTGAGAAGGATCCTTGGGATTTCGGCCTACCTTTCGCAACTCCGGCTCAAACCAACTACGATTATCGGAGGTATCGTCACCGATTTCATGCCTGAGCGCCATCCACAGGCTGGACAGGGCGCTAGGATTCCCCGTGGGGATGGACGGACAAAGAAGAAACGATCGGCGATGAAGTAATGGGGTGGCTCCAGAACGCCCCCCCAGTGGTCTTCGGGCGGTTCGTTGGACTGACGACAGCCGCATCAGGGCAAATGGCACAGACGGGGATGGCCGTCCTTCGGTACAGGACACCGTGCAGCGTGGAAACGGCAGATACGGAAGCGCGAGGAGAAAATGCAACGGGAGCCAGCATTGTGGTGCATAAGTGGTCTCTGTCTGTGTTTGGATGCAACCACATTGTAAGGCATGTCAAACCACGCATTACTTCAGTGGTACCTCCGAGGCTCGGGCCCTGTCACGACGGGGTGCCCGTACAGGAGGAACATTGGGGCATGCCCTGGTGGCCTCTTGTTCCTGTTTGTGCCTTGTTTGCTTGCCGCGTTTCCACATGCTTGGAAACCTTCTTTTTAAGATCGCCAGGCTGGATTGCCGAGATGGTTCACATTGAACTGGGGCTGGGTACGAGGCCATGGGCAGAATTGCTCTCTAGTAGTCAGGTAGTCGGGTAGACTGATGAGAGGTGAGTGGTGACTGGGCCGAGGGACTCACGGGGTTGACGGGTCGTGAGGGGCGAGTTCGAGGCGGCTTGGGGGGGATGGCAGGGGATCGGCAAGCTAGCCTACTAGCCTGCGATGGGGTGTCCTTTGTTACCGACCAGGTGCTTGTACTTTGATCGTCAGCCCCTCCGTACTAGGCACTTGGGCGGTGGTAGCAGGGTGAAGCTTCAAGAGCGCCTCCAATCGAAACCCCGGCCATGGCCTGCCTCGGTGCCGTTGGATGGACGCTTGGGCTTAGGGCCAGTGAACCCCCAGCCCTATTGGTGAGTGGGATGCGGAGGTGGCCATGGCTCCGATGTGACATGCGACGAGCGACGAGGGCAGAGACACCATCGATGGTGAGGAGTCAAGATTGAAGTCGCCTGAAGGGAGGTGGTTTGATGCTGTGCAGGAAGGAGAATGGAGGCAAAGAGGTAGACCCCTGCTGGCGGCCCCCCGTATTTGTCGGGTGATCCTGGCTGGTATGGCCTGGGAAAAGGTGGAGGAATGGAACACAAGGTGCAGGAGCCAGCAAGAGGTGCAGCATGTGCAGGCGCAGGTGCAGGCGCAGATGCGCTACAGTTCCAGGTGCAGGGCAGGTTCAGGTGCCTCCTGCCATGGGCTGCAGGTCGACGCTTCTAGCCGTTGGAAGGTGCAAGGCAGCAGAGCAGAGCACTGCTCTACCGAGAGGATAACCCGCTTGTGCAAGTTCATGGATGATTCTTCCCTTCGATTAGTTCATGCACCTCATGCATCCCGTCTTCCTCAACAAAGAAGCCGGAAATGAAAGTGAGGCCAGCAAGCGAGCAAACGAGCAAACGAGCAAACGAGCAAACGAGCAAACGACAGAGAGACAAGTCCAGCTGTTTCCATCTGATCCGCAGAGGAGGGCCTGTCCAGCACTCCTCACTAACCCGACCCAAGTACACTGGACATGGCGTGTACACCACGACCCCATGCCTTGACGATGGCTCTCTCCGGCTCCCGTTTCTGAAGCACATGGCCCCCTCCCCTCTTCAACGTTCCCCATTTCTTGGCCACTACAAGACCACCATCAGGCCAAGCCAGGCATCCCCATGTGCACATCTCAACCTTAGGCTGCCCTCTCCAACACACCCCCAATTTGTGCTTCTCCGCGCCGCTCTCTCTCTTTCCCTCTCTCTCTATCAGGCCTTCCGCTTAGCCCAGTCCAGTCCCGTCTCACCATTCAAGGCCCAGCTTCACCGGCCACAACTCTTCCTCCCCCCAAGGATCCTGGTACCTCTCTTGATTGGGCCACCGCCTTTCGCGTCCGTGAATAGTGTCACAAGGTCACCAACAGGAAGCAGCGACAGGGAGTAGCCTGAAGAGGATCGAGAGCAACTCTCCGTTCCTTTACCTTGCCCTTTCACTTTCCCCGCACTTGCTTCCTTTCCTTTGACACATTGGAAAGGTGTGGTGCCAAGGGGCCACCCCCGAGCTACCCTGTGACCTGGTGACTTGAGCAGCAGCAGCAGCAGCAGCAGACCCAGCCCAGGTTCCGTGTTCCGTCCCATTCTGCGTGACCCGCCTGCGAGTGTGTGGAAAAGAGGATCGGGAAACAATGTGAGTGATGTGTGCTTGCCACTCTAATGCTAGGCCGGGCCCCATCACCCATCTCCCCCGGGTGGGACCCTTGCTCAACCTCTGGACCCTCCTGGGCTGCCCCTTCCCCCCTTCCCCCCTCTCCCCTCCCCTCCACTCCCCTCCACTCCAGTGTCGCTGTCTACCTACCCTCCCACACACACTCACTCACTCCCGGCCGGGCCACCCAAGCACCGTCTCACTCACCCTCAGCAGGCTAGGTACCCTCCATCCATCCACTACCACAGCAGCATTCCCCATCCTCGCCATCCTCCGACAGCTTCCCCCCCCCCCCCCCCCCCCCCCCCCCCCCCCCCCCCCACCCCCCCCCCCCCCCCTCCCCCCCCCCCCCCCCCCCCCCCCCCCCCCCCCNCCCCTAAGCTCCCCCCAAACGCCAGCTCCAGCTCCTCCGTCTCCATCTCCAGCTCCAGCTCTAGAGCAGCTCCTCCTCCCGCTGGCTCCTCATCGACGCACCGGCCACCTCCTGCCCGCCTTTAGCCTCTCGCCTCGAGACAAGCTCCATCCAGTCCAGTCCAATACAGTACAGCACAGCACTGACCTGCCTGGTCTGGCCTGGCCGGCCCTCTCTTTGGTCTCTCTCTGCTCCCTCCCGTCTCCTGGTCTCCTGGTCTTCTGGTCTCGGTTTCTGGTCTCGTGTCGCAACCTAATGCATCGACGTCCATAACCGCACCGCACCGCACCGACGCACCGCCGCAACGTCCTTTCTTCTTCTCCTCCCGCCTCCCCCGCTCCCGCTTCCATTCCCCGACCCAACCTGAACTGAACCACCACGCGTACCTGCTCGACCCTCACCACGCGCTCTCTGTCACTCCTCACTCCTCGCTCCTCACGGCCGCCGCCTCTGCCCACCCTTCGGCGCATAGCACGACATCCAGAGCTCAATCCACGCCCTCGTCCCGGCCTCTTTGCGACTAATCGCACGCCTCCCCGACCTCAGGACAGGTCAGACCAGGCCCATCCTGACCATGCGACACACGTAGTCTGGCTCTCACACTCGACCCAACTTTGCCTCACTACCACGCTCATCAGGCTGCATCCTGTCCCGCACCACCCCCAGGACGCCACGACACGACGCAGACGACACAGACGACTCGAGGTTGGACAGCTACAGTGGAGGCAGATGGTTCTTGCGCGACACAACCCCGTCCGTCTGACGAATCGTTGAATTCCTTTCCTTGAGCTGTTTGGGTTAGACGAACTGGTTTAGACGGCTTTTGACACTGACACTGGTACTGGCACTGACACTCACCTCATTGCCTGTCGCCTCACCTCACCTCACCTTGCCTCGCGCATCCATCCCCTAATACCTCTCCCGCCGACCTGACCTGCCTGTCTTACCACCCATTAATCTGGCCATATCTGCTTTTGGCGCCTGCTTGCCACTCACTCCCATTCACCACCCAACAGAGCCGAATCACAGCTCTGACTTGCGCGCACCGGCATCACAGACAACCTGCACTTGCCGCGTTCGCCTCTTCCTCCTGATTTGGCATCCCGGCACCTGGAGATATCCACCTATTTCGCAACTCTTTTCAACTCGAACTCGACCCGCCTCCGACCCTGCAACACCTCAACTTTCGTCCTCATCAACATCCCCCCCTCTTACCATCACACCACCAACTACCACCACTGAATTCTTGGTACGTATGCACCACCCCGTACCCCCGAGAGACATCCTGTCTATCCTTTCCACCCCACTCCACTCCATGCCCGTCGCATTACGAACCCACGACCGCTTGCGCCCAAGGCTGTCGCAAGCAAGGCAAGCTGGGCAATTCTCCGAAAGCGGCTCCACCCTTCTGTCACCACCTTCCCCAGCCAGTCTGCCAGCGCAGCTACGTTGAACCCTGAAGAAACAATCCGACGAACCATCTCCCGCCGTGGCACGACTCGTCATTCCCGTCAACTTCAATCCGAAAGGCGACCTCGTCGACACATCCAACTAGCAGTAGCAAGCATTGGGGCGATCCATCAGCTGGGCAATCAAGTGTCTGCCTGTTTGACCCTGCAAGCAACTGTGTCTTGGCGGTGCTTCCGACGAGGCTGGCGCAAACACAATCCATTTGTCTCTGGATATTCGATCATCTGGGCAAGCGACTAACACGCCACAGACAACCGACCGCGCCGTTTCCTCTCGCTCACATCCGTCATCCTCAGTCGGCCAGAATTTCACTTTTTTCAAGGGCGCATCTTAGTGCAGTCCTTTCACGGTGATCTTCATCTCACGCGGAGAAGCTCGACATCTCACCCACAGACGACAGTTGCCATGAGCTCCAGCGCCGCGAAATCCAGTCCTTCATCCAAGTCGGGCCAGGGTGGCTTCGCAGCGGTCGCCCCAAGTAGCCAGGCCATCTTTCTCGACAAGCTTAATCGGCGGTCGACGCCCGATTCAGAGGCACTGGCCAGTTCCGACGACGATGAGAACCGACAGGAACCTCCCCAACCTATCGTGCAACCCCAGAAGGTGCGACGCGCCTCCTGGCTCAACGATACCACGCAGCCCATCCGCCCTCGAAAGGGTTCATTCGCCAGCAACTCCATGTCTCCAACGGCATCCCACCCTTCCACCCCGTCTGCCGACCCCAATGCAGGAACTTGGGCTCAGCCGTCCAACATGATGGGCCGCGCACCCGCACCGGCAGCCTTCCCTTGGGGAACAGCGATTTGGAACTCCGAACGCAAAGACCCACCCTCCCGACTGACCGAGGTGTTGCCTTCGCCCACATCCACGCTACCTCCCGGTTCGGCGGCCAGCAGTTCGTTCTTCGGTCCAGACGGCGGCTTCGGCCAGACGTCGCCAGGCCCACGAGACAACGGACCAAACTCGCAGATTCCCTTCGCGATCCCTCTGCACCCGACTCCTAAGACATATCGCTCGCAGTCGTATTCCGTGGGTCAACTGGATCCGGACAGCACCGCTCCTTCCATGACCAACCCGGCTATGCTGAACAGAAACCGCGGGCATCCTCACTCCGGACTGCAGCATCGTCCCTCTCGTCCAAGCATGCTGAGCGAGATGTCGAACGAAGGCGGGCCTCTGGGGAAGCTGAACGAGGTTGATGATGACGATGACGGCAGCACATCCGAGTCCATGCATAGCTCGATGCATCGGAGTGTCGAGGCCAAGACGATTGAGATGCTCACTCGTGAGAACGCAATGCTCCGACAACAACAGCAGCAACAGCAGGCGCAACAGCAGCAGCAAGCGCAACAAGCACAGCAGCAGGCGCAGCAGGCACAGCAAGCGCAGCAGCAGCAGCAGCAGTACGCAAGTGCGCGCCACCGTCCGAGAGCTTCAACCCAGGCCTCCTACGGACTTGGGAATGGTTATGGCCTCAGAGACTCGGTTCCGGAGGAATCGGATTACGCTATTGACGAGCTTGACGAAGCCAACGACAACGCTGAGATGGCTGCCAAGAGAGCTCTGAACAGGCGGATGAGCGAGCTCGGCTCGGGCATCTCTCGGTCGCCTTACGAAAACAGGAACTTGGAAAATGTGAAGAAGGCCTTCTGGCATAGCTCCCTCGGATTCGGCGGGCCGGGCGATGGCCAACAGAGTAGACGGCACTCGTTCGCGGATGTACCCACTCGGCAAGCATCAATTAGCTCGATCAACGAGTCGCTGGGACATGTCGAAACCACCCCCGTGGCCGAAAATCCGCAGGCACTCGACTACGGTCTGGGTTATCCTGACACTACTGGATTCTCTGCTGGCACCTTGGGTGACACCTCCCTGCGCTCTTTCCAACAGCGCCAGGCTGGAATGATGCCTGAACCTGCTTCTTACTTTACTCCCGGTGGCGGTCTGGCGGCGCCTCCCCAAGGCTTGTCCTTCAACAACCCGTTCCCATCGCCCTATGGCATGCAGCCCCAGTATCCGAACCGAGCCCCATCTCCTCACCGCAACGTGTACGGCATGTCGCAGCCACGCCATAATCAGCTGCTTCACATTGTCGTGTTCAAGTGCGCTCGAGCAGACGTCTTCTACATCCAGGAAGGTACTGGCCTGACTGTCAAGCCTGGTGACCTAGTCATCGTGGAGGCTGATCGTGGCACGGATCTGGGGACCGTCATGCGAGACAATGTGGACTGGCAGACTGCCAAGGACCTCAAAGAGCATTATGCCGAGGAGCAGTACAAATGGCTCATGATGTACTCGCAGAACGCCGCTGCCGCGCAAGATGGCACTGGCGCTGGCCTCATGGCTGCAGCCAACGGACTTCAGGGGAGTGCGGTTGGCGGCATGGGACCCCCGAGCCAGCACCATCTGCAGGAGGCCAATGCCGGGGAGCTTAAGCCGAAGCTCATCAAGCGCCTCGCACAGAGCCATGAGATTCATGCTCTCCGAGACAAGGAGGGCAACGAGGCCAAGGCAAAGCGTGTTTGCATGCAAAAGGTGAAGGAACATGGCCTGAACATGGAGATTCTCGACGCTGAGTTCCAGATGTAAGTCTCCGATCCCTCACAAACACCACTTGTGTGGTGACTAACACAGAATCAGGGACTGGAAGAAATTGACTTTCTACTACTTCGCCGACGCGTACATCAACTTCAACTCTCTCGTCACTGACCTGTTCAAGATCTACAAGACGAGGATCTGGATGTCCGCCATCAATCCGGCATCATTTGCCAGCCCGACCCTGGGCATACAGGCCCCTAGTGGCATTGGGCCTGGCGCCGTCGGCATTCAGCGGGCTGCGCAAAACACGGAGCGACGGCAGCAACAGCCACCTGCTCCTCAGCAGCAGCAGCAACAGCACGAGCAGCAGCACAGCGCCTTTGCCGGAGCCAGCCCTGCGGCTCGTGGACTGCCCAACTCATTCAGCCCATCTGTCGGAGGGGACAGGGGTGTCTCTGCTCCCGGATCTGGCTATGTCCAGACGCCTCAAACCGCTTACCCCTATTCTCACCTAGGCGCAGTCGGCAACCCGAGCCGGCAGGGGAACATGCCATACGCAACTGGTACCATGCCGTCATTGGATAGCTACAGCTACCCGCAACCTGGCGACTATGCCATGCGTGGTCGGTTTCAAACACCACCCCAGGGCTCGGGTCCTCATGAGTCCAACCTCCCACCTATGAACGCTTCAGGCGACTGGCCTGCTTTCCAGGGTCTTTCGCTCAACTCTCGTTAAAGACGGGTCTCAGCTGCGGCCACGACGTTGCGCACCAACCCATCACACTCATTGCACCGTTTGTTTAGATTGCGTTTTCGCCCCACCAGCGCCATGATATTCGCACACCGGCCACGGCCGAAGCATGACGAGACCCTATTCTAATTCAAGACCAGACTGGCGGTCTCTGGCTTTGGGCGTTGGGCACTCGATCGGGGTAGAAGGCCCTCCTTTGCGACTGATTTTCTAAGAAAGAGTGAGATGGCATGGCGGTCTGCACATGACAACACACTCGTTTCACGTTGTTTGCTACATTGCTTGGGATCTGATTTTCTAACGGCCTCTTTTTGTTTTCGTCGCGAGAGAGACACAGAGGGCGACGCGCGTTCCTTTTTCCTATCCATGCTACATCACGGGAAACGAAGGCCCATAGACAGAGATTTCTTTCGCACGAGCATGGTGTAATTTCGTGTCGCCAAAAAAAATCGGGATTTCAGGGTTTTTCGGGCTTTGGCTTTTTTGGCTTGTTGTACGAGAAAGATTTCTAGGTTCGACTCTCCTGCGGGATGGGGTCTTGATCCAAGAATATTATCAGGGTCTGCATCGCTTAGCAGGAGAGGGTGAGAGACAAGATTCGAGATCCGAGCAAAGGAGATAGTAAATTTGCAAGATGAGCTTACGACTATCAAAAGTGCCATGCAATGTGAAAACATGGTGTAGACCCCAGCCGTCCCTTGATTTGGTCGGTTCTGAAGCAGCATGCGTAGGTAGCTGGTCGGTGAGCGTCGGTGTGCCCACATACAGCTTCTAGGTTTCAGCCGAGATAATGCCGCCCGCCAACGTTCCGCTACCTGGTTCACCTTACCTGGCAGCTCCTTTCCTTCCTTCGATCACGCTCCCACGACGGCCATCCATCACCACCACTAATCTACCCACCTTTGTGTGTGCTCAGAAACCGACACGACACAAACATGAGAGCCACCACCCTCTTCACGGCCCTCGCCGCCGCGGCCCTCGCTGCCGCCAACCAGCGCATCGCGCACCTCCACTACCAGCCGATCACCCCTTCGACTGCGACGGACCCCGCGCCTCTGCCCCTTGCCGAGATCCATTTCGACACATCATCGCCCGAGACCGCGACCGTCGAGTCGTACGAGGCGCCCGACCTGCCCGAGGACGCGGAGCGCGTGCGCATCGGCTTCTGGGACGCAGCGACGGCGTCATGGCGATCGGGCGCCTCGGTGACGAGCGCCGCGACGTTCAGCAAAGGGTACGCGCCGCACCTGCTCCTGAGCGTCGACGCGGCGGGTGTCGCTCTGGGCGCCGGAGCGAGGGGGGTGCGGATCGACGCCGGGGCGACGAGGGACTTTGGCCCCAAGGCCGTCGTTTCGGTGGGCGGCAGGGGGGAGACGCCGGTCGTGGGGAAGCCGGTCGTGCTCGTCGACGGGAGGAAGAAGGAGCCGGAGGCCGAGAAGACGATGCTGCAGAAGTGAGTTGGCTCCGTGCGCGCCCCGTCTACGTGGCTGGACTGATGCTGACGATTTTTCTTTTACACAGGTACTGGTGGGTGATTGCGGGTGTTGTGCTGCTGACCCTGACGGCCGGAGGTGACAAATGAGTGGACGAAGAAGGGGAGGAGACGGATGGGTGGATGTTTGTTTGCCTTATACCCCTCATACGTTTGGCATCACAGATTCAGTCGGTCGGGAAGGAGAGGAATCAGGTCGGGTTACACGTTTACGACGCTTCCTCGGAGCTGCAAGCGAGTTCCCTCTCCATCGTCCAACAGCAGCCTTGCGCTGGCTGGCGTCCGACTCAGCCTATAGGCATTACTGCTTGGGCATCATCGCCCTCGCCGCCAGGTGTGGCGGTTGTATCGATATAGCTTGAAGGCGGCCGAAGATGGTACTTCATGAGGAGACCGAGGCAGCAGTAGTCGAACAGAGAGACGACACTAATACATCCTACCCAAGCCGAACAATGGACTGTTGAGCATGAAATCGAATAAGCTGTTTGCTTATGGGGTGAGTGTTGGCGGTATGTTTGCTCTACGGGATGTATAGATATGGCCGCATTGCCGTTGGCACCCCAGCACGCCTCATCAGCCCCTAACAGCAGGAACGGGGCCTTCTACGAGGTAGGGGCAGGGACATCGAGAGCACCCAGGTGTACTTCTCCCATTCTCACTCCTTCGTCTTGCCCCTCCATGACCTCAGTTGTCTTGCATCTCCCTTCACCGGAGTCACGTGTGCTCGTCCAATCGAGGGAGCTCTGCACTAGTCCCGAAAAGGCACTAGAGTGGTTGCTAGGGAGCGCCTGCCCGCCGCCAGCCGCCCAGCTACAAGCTTTGCGACAGCTGTGCTGGGGAAGGAGCAAGGAGCCAGTGGCCAACGGCAGCAGCAGCAGCAGAAGAAAGGTGCAAGTCATAAAACCCACTTCGCGCCTCCTCCCCTCCACTTCACGCTCCCCATCGCGCACTCCAGCTACCAGCCCATCCTTCCGCTGAACATACCACCCGCAAAACTCGACTTCCACTACACGCGCGCACCGAACAATACCCTCTCCGTACTTTCCACACACATACAACCGACACAATGTCTGCCCAGGAATCCACCAACAACCAGCTCGCTGAGGAGGTCCCCGCCGACAAGGGCAAGGGCGTCGCCGAGTCCAACGTCGAGGACAGCGCCATGGACGAGGATGACAGCAGCTCCAGCGACGAGGAGGAGACTGTACGTACACCATTATATTGTTCAGAATCTCCCCCATGCTAACGTGTTTGCCTGCAGAACAACCAGCCCGGTAAGAAGCGGCCTCGCCACCCCTCCATCCCCCCTCACATACCCCGCGACCGCGACTAACATGAAGCACACAGCCGTCGAGGAGGAGGACGGCCTGGAGGAGATTGATCTCAACAACATTGTCGAGGGTGGCCGCCGCACCCGCGGCCGTGTCATCGACTGGGCCAAGGCCGCCGAGGAGAACCCCGCCCAGGACGACGAGGACGAGGATGACGATGACTTCAAGGCGCCCGAGGACAAGGACACCAAGATGGACACCGACTAAGCTTGCTCCGGGACACGCCAGCTCTGCAACCAGCTTTGCGCAGCACACACAAGGTCTCTTCTTCACATGGGGACTTGAGAGGGTCCTTCGGTTTTGGTCTGGAGGGGGTTTTATCGGCATAAAAGTTATGGTTGGCCGGGGCGCCGGGATGATGACATGATGAATGCGATTTGTACTTGGACAGACGTGAGGATGGCGGTGGATGAGGTTCTCGCGCTGGCTTCCGGACGGGCTCTGGCCCGGGCTCAGGTTGCCGGCTGAGCCCCCGCGCTTTGCCCCGTGGTAGCTGAGACGCATGAATACATGATATGAAAGCTGATCGATGCGATCGTGGAGACCATTGACAGGGACCCGATGCAGATGTGTCGCGCAGTAGGCGGTGGCAGTGGCAGTTGCTTGGTGGTGATGGAGCTGGCCTCCACCCATCTGGCGGTGTGAGCAGCTGTGCAGGTGCCCGTGCTTCAAGCCCAACAGGCGTGCGGCCTAGGAGGATGATGTGATCAATTGCGCTTCAGAAGCTACTGCCTGCTAGGATCGTATCACAGCATCTCAATCACATGGCTTTCCGAAAACATGACTGCTTCAACCTGCTGCGCTCATCCTGAAGCCATCACGGGAGGGAGAGGCAGTCAAGCCAGCCAAGGCAGCAAAGGCAACACGCCATTGGCCCACCGTGGACAGAGCTAATTGGGGGGCCAGGGGAGGCAAGGGGCGTTGGGTGGGCATGTGCAGGGACGTGAATCCCCCCCCCCTTGCCCCCCTAAACGTAACGGTACCGAGTGGCCCATGGGCTATCGTCCAGTGATGGTGACGCCACATGGGCCCGTCGAGTTTAATGAACACCTGTGCTCTATCAGCCAACGAGCCAACGAACAATTCCATCCCGACGAAAATCTTCAAGAACCCTGGTCGCCCTCTGTACGACCCATCGAAAGTCAGGAGCATCATAGCCGGCTTGCACGACGACACGCCGCCTCGGGCATCACGAAGCACGCACGTACTACTACCCAACACGAAGCAAAGACATTTCCATCCTCGAGCATCACCAAACGCGGATGCATCGCCCTGCGCCGTCCTGCGCCCTGCACCACCACCTCTTATAGACGACAACACCACGCGCCGGTCATCATGGCATCCAGGTCCGTCGAATCCCCCCTTTCTGTCGACAAGGCACCTTCTCCCCCGGAAGGAACAGCGCATGCGACGAGCTGCCACAGACAAACCGAACCCTCCCTTCGAGCGAAACCTGCGAGCTCCCAGGCTAACACGCACTGCCCAGATTCGGCCCCTCCTCCCTCCACCAGCGCGACTCCCGCAGCGCCCTCTTCGAAGGCTACAACGACGGCACCCGCCGCGCCCCGAGCGCCAGCCCCAGCGGCGGCTACGGCTACGGCTACGCCGGCGGCAACGGCAACGGCAACGGCGCGACCTCCTCGCCCGCCTTTGGCGCCCCCGCGAGCTTCCGCTCCGCGACGCCGAACCGCAAGGGGCAGTACAGCGATGCCGTGCTCAACGAGCTCGAGAGCCAGAACGATGCGCAGGTTGAGGGGATCATGGGCAAAGTCAGGATCCTGAAAGACGTATGCGGGCCCCCTTCTTCACTTGCTTCCCCAGGTCTTGCTCCTGGTTCGCAGGGCCCCCCGGCTGACATTCACAGATGACACATGCTATCGGCGACGAGATCCGCGACTCCTCGGCCCTCGCGGAGAAGATGAACGACACGTTTGACTCGACGCGGCTGCGCATCCGGGGCACGATGAACAGGATGCTCGTCATGGCGCAGAAGACGGGCGTCGGCTGGAAGGTGTGGCTCGCCTTCTTCGCGGCCGTCGGGTTCCTGTTCTTCTACGTGTGGGTGTTCTAGGTCTGTGAGGAGGAGGAGCATGATGAGGGGGGGAAACACGGATGGTGCATGTTTGACTGGGCCGCTGGCCGCGGGTCTTGGGAGTTTTCATGGGGCGGGGAGTCCTTTAATGCACTATTTTGGCGTTTGGCGTGCGCTTGGGAAAAGGGACTTGCATTGTTTGCTGTATTCGTTGTAATATTGAAGGGCCGGATGCTTGCATTGGGGCGTGCCCGCGGGCTTCCCACGCTGTACTGGGCAATGTGTTTGGAGGGGTGTGACGAGGTATCATATCAGTCATGGATCAACGTCATCGTTCTACTTTCTAAATGGGCTTCCTTCAATGCCGTGTGATTGCAGGTATCCAGGTTAGTTGTTTGGGCTGCCTGGCGCTTGACAGCTCCGTAGCTTTCTCGTTTACGGCCCAGACCTTGGCTTGCCGTAACTGATGGTGTTTCCAGCATGCTTATTTCAACTCATTGTGTAAACCACCCTCTCAGGGTGGCCTGAAAATCTAAGAAGGCACAATTTGCCGCTGGGCATGGACTACCGTTCCCTCGCAATGAAATCTTGCCTCGAAATGGCCGTTTCCTTTCATCGCTCTCCTTCATACTTCTCGAATCATACGAAGACCTGCTTCGCATGGCTGGATAGACTATACTTGATAGTATCGGCATGTGAGGCTATCATTTAGGTGTTCGGTTGTCCTTTCAACCACTTGGGTTTACTCAACTGATCCCGCTGGAAACTCAGTTGCCCGTTGCAGCTACTGTCTTTGTAGAGTCATCGTTCCTCTATGAAGCCACCATTTCCCAACCAGCACGCATCGCTAGTCGGGGGCCATATTTCCAAGGAGGCCCGAGATCCCACTCGGTATCACCCCATGCTCTAGTGCTATAGATTGTGCAAATGAACACACTTAACAGGTTAACCTGGGGGTAGCGACGTCGTCATGCCTTAAACGGGCATCCGCAGAGACGTCCTTCTCCTGACTAGCTGACGGGGTAACCAGGTAAGCAACTGCCTGATAGCGCAGCATTGATAGTACTTGGCACCTGTCGAGCAGCCACCCTCCCACCAAGGCAGCTGAATGTACAACCTTCCTGTAGAACCTCATCCAGTAGCTTAATGGGCGAGGTCATTTGTTCAGCCTGAGAGATGCGGGTAACCACCCGACTAAGAATTTCGGGAGAGATCGCGGGTATTTGAGCAGGTTCCGTGGTCGGTTGCTTTCCCTTGCGCAACGACAGTCCATAGCACAGTGGAAAACGAATGGACAGACGGAGGGGTCTAGGTGAGACTGTTGGATCCCGCACCTCTAGATCACGACAACGGTGTGTTGCTTTCCGGTTCATCTTTAGACTGGTGATCATCCGCTTCGAGCCAGTTTTGTCATACTAAGAACTTCATCGAGTAAGTCTACTCGAAGTATTTGACAAATCGTCTCGAGATTGCACCCATGGTTTGCGAGTCCCAAGTCAGTAGGCTACCTGTCTGCCACAACCAGTGCTCACACGAACAATCACCAGAACTTCGTGAGCAATGCTTGAAATCTGCGATTAGGCAGCTGAGAGGATGATCCAGGTTTCAGTATGCACGGCGATATCGTTGTTCACTTCAACCATATTATCTGACATGGGCTAGGCCCCTGAGCGTCAGGAACAATACTTCTTCAGTCACATGAGCAAAGAATGAGAGCCGGCTGCAAAGCCATGATCACCCGGCGAGTCAATTATGAAGCAGACGATATAGACGTCCATTCGCGTGGTGTATAAGTCACCAGCTCTGCCCATGCCGGGCCTCCACCAGGAGTTTCCCATGCTCATAAATCATACAAACATCCCAAACCGGGAATAGCAATGAACCACATCGCTTTTCGGCCCATCTGAAGCCTATACCCTTCCCGAACGCCAGGCAACAGCGTGACGCCACGCTGCCATGCCTTCCCATACCGACCAGCAACCGTGAAAGCAAAGCCAACGGTCCCGCTAACGCCGCGGCGCGTCCCTGGCCTGCGGACTGCTGCTCCCCAGCACGCTGCTGTCCCCGCCGGAAAGCAGGCTGCTGAGGTCCATGTCGGGCCGCCCGTGGTTCTGCCCGCGCCCCTGCATCGTGGGGCTCGTCGGCGGCCGCAGCATGCCGGCGCCGAGCGACGACCGCGGCACGAACCCCACGTCCTCGTCCTCGTCCCCGTCGCTGCTGTCGGAGCTCAGGCTGCTGCTCAGCTCGGCCTCCGTGTCCGTATGCTCGTAGACGCCGCTGAGCTCGCCCGCCTCGGGGATGCTGCCGTCCAGGTCGGCGTCCATGTCGAGGTCCTCGTCCGCCACCTGCCCGTGCGGCGGCAGCACGCTGTCGCCCTCGTCCTCGAGCAGCAGCTGGCCCTCCGTCTCGGCCTCGCGCTCCTCCTCGTCGGCACCGTACACGTCGTCCTCCTCGCCGCGCGCCATGCGCATCCGCGCCTGCACGACCTCGGCCCTGCGCTCCTCCCGCTGCGCCTCCCCTTCCTCCTCCGCCTCCTCGTCGCCGCCGTTCGAGTTCGAGTCCGAGTCCGAGTCCGAGTTGAAGGCCTCGTCCGTAGACGACTCGTCAATGGCGCTGAGCTCCATGCCCACGGCATCCGCGTCGGGGATCTCCTCGTCCAGATCGCGCGCGCCGTCGCCAAAGTCCTCCATCTCGTCGGTGCCGTCTTCGTCAGGCCCGGCCTCGGCCTCAGCAAGCTCCTGCTGCAGGGCCTCCCTGCGCATGGCCTCGGCGTGCTCGTCCGCCTCGCGGCGCTCCTCGCGCATCTGGTGCAGCGTCTTGGCGACGCCGGGCGGCTTGAGCCATGTGCTGCCAAAGTTCTGGACGTTCAGGCGGCGGCGCTCGAGGTTGTGCTCGTCGGCGCGCAGGCGCGCGAGCTGGGAGCGTTCGAGGAGGAGCTGGCCCGCGCGGCGGGACGAGGACTGCTGGGCCGCGTGGTCCTGGTGCGGGTTGGCGGCACGGTCGGCGGCGGAAGGGTCGGGCGGCGGGGGCTGCTGGTGCGGGTTTCGGGATGAGGTGTACCAGACCGAGTGCGACTAGAGGAGATCACGTTCGTCGTCAGAGTTTGCAGCTTGCAGAGGCGGGGTTCGAGAGGAAGATCGAAGGGGGGGTCAGGCTTACGTCTCGCGGGGTCAGGTCTGGAAGGAGACCAAACATGATGGCGTCTTCGTCATGGGTGGCCTGGGGGACCTGGGGGTGCTTCGTTGGAGGCGAGGTAAGGGTCGATCAAGGTTTTCGGTTGGGTTGGAGGTTACGAGTTGGAGGTTTAGTAGATTGCTACGTCAATGGGAGCGAAGCCGGCGCGGCTGGGGAGGGGGATGGAAAAAAGACGTTGTCACATCGGCGGAGAGATACGTAATGGAGAGGAAGTAAACAGTCACCTCATGTTGGAGGTGGCTTGGCACCATGTGGCTGCAGGGTCCAAGCTTCAGGCTTGACCCGGCTTGCCGTTCATCGTTCCCATCGTTCGCATTGGTGCCTGGTCTACCCCACACTCCGAGACGCGCGCAAACGTACTTGGGAGCGCTTGCGGCGCCTAATGCTTGTTTATAGATTGGCGAGACGTCTCTCGTACGGGCCTTGCCTTCTTAACACACCATCACGTTTTGACGCCTCTCAAACACCAGACTATGCGTTACTAGACGAAGCTCGAAAGCTTGGGTGCTTCGCGAAAGATACCTCACGTCTGCCTATGCACCCTCCGCCGCTCTTCCGCTCCCCTTGCGCAAGTTTCCGCCACCTGAACTGTCGCACCGCAAGTGCCGACCCCGCACTTGTACGACTCAGCCCGCTCGCCTGGGCTCATCTCTTGCTTGAATCGAACCCCAAAGCCTGTTCACCCCCTTCTGGTCGTGACACAGACAAATGCAAAGCCGCTTCGTCCGTCTTTGATTTCGTAAAGGCGACACATCCTCTGCCCTCTATTTCGTAACCGCATCGCGCCTTATGCCCCTATCTCGTAACCATAATAAGCTCTCTGCCCCTATCTCGTGCAATCCACAACCTCACTCTCCCCAGTGCTGCCCCTGCACCGTGCTCACGAGACCAAGTGGCATCACATTCCCGCGCCGCAGCCCTTCAGCCTGGATCCTGTCGGTGAAGGCCTGGCCAAGATGCGACATTTTCTCTAAGGTAATGGAAATGGGGTTCCGCCCGGGGAAACCAGCGTGGCCTGCTCCTCTGCCTCGCTCCGCGCAACCTGGCCTCAACATGTTCGACCCTTCAGTGCCAACATGCGCTCCACGGCGGTCCATCGGGAGTTCCCGGGTGCAGCTGACATTAATGGCGTGGGCATTGGTTGGCAGCGCAAGACGCATTGCCTGGCAGAAAAATCTCTCAACGGCGGAAACGAGAATCCCGCTGACTCGAGTGGGTTTTGACTGCTGCAGTCGCCGCCCCTCCGCCTGGCCCTCCACTGGCCTGCGTTCTCGCTGGCTCGCTGGCCTGCTGGCCTGCTGGCCTGGACTCGGGAGAGCGCGAGGGCGGTGTTGCAGCAGTAGCACCCCTTGACCGCTCGGCCGATGTCGGGTTCTTCCACTGCCCTCTCGGTCTCCCTTCGGCCCTGCCACGCCTGTCGCTCCTTCAGTGCTTCCGGCGACGGCGTCGTCTTCGCCGCTCCAACCCCACAACACAAACAAGCGGAGATGGGTGATTCTGACCAGGAGCGAATCACATATTTATAATCCCTTCTCCGCCTGCTCAGCCGCGGCATCGGCCACATCCTGGCAGCCCTGGCAGCCATCGCGAACCCCATCACCACCCCAGTCGTACTGCCTACGTCCAACGTTGGCTGAATTGTCCCCCCTCGTTTGAACACCCCCCTTTTCTCCGATTGCCACCATGCAAAATGGAGGATAGACTTGCTGATCGAGCTGGCTCGCGCCCATCACCCAAACATGATCCCCCCTCTCGCTTTTTCCAGCACCCCAACGTGATGTGAAGCTGCTCAAACCCCTCTGTTTTGCATCAACGCCCCTACGCAAGGCTCGAAGTCTTTGGTCGCGTACTGCGTCGTCGGTGACGTAGGGCATGCCGCCTCTCCACGCCGTTCACGCGCCCAGTCATGGGTTTTGGCATGGGCTAGGGATTTCGTCGTCTCTCACAGGCCGAGACATGCATCTGTGCGGCGCCGCCAGCAAGGAAGCCGTCGTGCCGCGAGATCTCCCAGATTGCCAGCGCTGGAACGTGCCGCGAGGGGGGGGAGGGGGGGGTTCCAGCAGTAATACTGGAGCTAGTCCTCTTTAGATCAAATGCCCAGCATGCGCATGCGCGGAGGGTCAAGGTCGTCGCGGTTGGTCTGAGATAAGGCACGAGATGGGGTCGATGTGACAAGTGATTGGTCCGCCGTGTCCATTTCACCATGTCGATTCATTGACAGCGCGATAGTTGAGGCCAGACTCAACCAGTGCGGCCCTCGAGATCAGCTTCATCTGGAGAGCAATGTGCCGAATCGCACCAGAGCCAATTCGAGTGACTCAATCACCATTGGCCAGCCTTTTCTTTCCCCGAACGCGCCTCGTGCAATTGGGCGACGGCGGACGGCGGCCAGCGACATGGCGTTGAGCGGTTTTCTGCCGCGTGAACGAGAAAGGCCACGGCTCTGGCGCTCAGAAGAAAAAGGGACCCATGGCCATGGGTGCCCGTCATTGTCCCTCGGATCATGAATCTCATCTGCGGTGTTCAACCCCGTCGCCCCTCTCTCTCCGTCGCATGCCCCTCCATCAATAGCCCGACGGGCGAGCAACCCCGAACGTTCCCTGCGGTGTCTCGCAGGCGGAACCCAAGGTGGGACGAATAGCGAAAATAGCATGGAGACCATCAGGACACTTGCGATACGATACGGGTGTTCCTTCACGGCCATCGTTGTCGGTTGACAAAATTTCGCGGTATCACGTAGCGACCGTGGCATCCTCGCCAGTTCAAGAAATGGTCGTGTGGTCGGCCGAAATTGTCTGTAAGCACATGTCCGCGGCACATGTTCGATCAGCCCTCCCTCCTTTGTGGTGGACGAACGACAGGCCGCGAAGGGCTCGGCTGTTGTCCCGGGCTGGATGGAAGGATGCAGTGGACGAGGACGCTGCGTCAATAAAAAAAGGGTCCGGGACCAGCAGTCTGGAGGGGTTCGACGGGGGTGCATCTGCAAGTCCGCAACAGCGCAGCTCTCGCCGACGGGCAGAGTTCGAGGCGACATCGGCCGACCGAGGGATCTCTTTGAAATCGGATTTGCTGATTGGTGGGAGCTGTGAGCTTGCTCGTCGATGACATTTTTTGTTTCGCGAGATGCGACGGATGGACAGGGATCCCCCCTCCAACACGGGCCAGCCACCGAGACCTTCACACCCTTGCATCTCTGCATGCGGGTGTGGGGTGCATCTTTGGGACGGGGGCCCTTGTTTTTGGGGCACTTGGGCAATTGGGGTTGAAGTGCGTGGCTGTACGGGTGGGTGTTTGGCGTCCAAATTTCTCTGACAACAGACATTTTGCGACGCCAATGCCATCAATGCTTGCCGACTCGTTCGTGTTCGAGGGGTCTTCTAGGCTGTGAGTGATCCCGTAATGGACAGCCCGTGGTTGGCTCGCGGGCAACAAGGTGGAGGACAGCCTTGACAGCCTTCTGCTTTAGCTTCTTCCATGAATCCCCCGAATGGCGCCACCAGGGCGCAAGCCGTTGAAGTGTGCACTCCGAAGACGAGGCAAACCAGCTGGCGTGAGGATGAGACCATGGGCTGATGGCCCTTGGCAAATCATGGTGCTGCTCTCTGTACTGTGCTTCACAACCAGATGATCCTAGAGGAGATGAGGCTACACAATGTGGCCAAGGCCTGACCTTCACCGCCAGGCCAGGCCGGGCCAAGAGACGGGACGGGCTGTAATGCCGGTGAGGTGGCTGCTCAGCGATCAGACCGAACGCTGCCGATGGACCAGGATAGGCATCGCCCGAGATGTGAGCGAGACGTGGTGGTGAAGTGGGACGACGAGACGGGAGGTTGAATGAGCGATGCGGTGTTTTCTGGCATGTGCTTTCCCCTGCCTAGCCCTGTCCCTGAGCCTGGAATCCGTCGGCAGAATGGTGTTTCCATGGGCAAGGGCAAACACGGCTTATATGGTGTCTGTGTCACGGCTCCATCCCATGAAAGGCGCAGAGACAGACCATCGACAGGCCACTCTTGAGCAGCACCAGGGCGGACTGGCGATGATGGTGAGAGTAGAGTTGAATGCCAAGCAGCCCGTGGTGTTGTCGCTTGGAGACGAGGGGGGGGTGGTAAGGGGGGTGGGTGGCAAGGAGGGCACGGGCCAGGAACGGCGGGGGGTGCTTTCCCAGTGGCACTCTCCAAACCCATGTGCCTGGCTTGTCTGGCTGTCTGGCTGTCCGGCTGCATGACAACCCCCACCTTTGGATTGCCTCTGCCTGCCTGCACATCTGTGGTGCGGAAGGAGCCCCCCAGCCAACTTGCTTAGCTGGAACTTGCGACCGTAGCTAGTGCATCAAGTACTTGGCCCCGGTACTGAACCTCCCAGTCTTCCCTGCCTTCCCTGTCTACCCTGTGCTTTCCTGTGCTCTCCTGCACCAAGCATCCGTCATCGGCTCGACGGGCTGCAGTGCCCGCCACGGGAAATTCCCAAGGCTGCCCAAAAAATTAACCTCCATCCCCGACGCCGCTCCCAGGGCCTCCCCCATCTCGGAGTGACTTGTCCCTCTAGCTCCCCGGGTTAGTCCAGTGTCTTGACCATCGCCCATCGCCCTCCACCCACCTCGTTCCTCCTCCTCCACCCCTCCCCCCCCCCCGGACCCAAAGGACCCAAGGACCCAAGGCACCAGAGCGAGAGAAAGATCAACCCCCCTCTCTTGCCATAAAAGCAAGCCCATCACCCTCCTCCCACACTTTTCTCCCTTCCCCTCCCTTCTTCCGCCTATTCATTCCTCTCACGCGGTGCTCCCTCGATAGAAACAACTATCGTCGCTTGAGCCCATCGATACCGCTGTTCTAGCGAACATTCGATACCCCCCCCCCTTTACTGTGAAGTACATAGAAGTACAGAATACACCATTCGGTAAGTCATGCCAGCGCCGTGCCTTTCTCTTCGCCTGCCCTCCACCTACCCCCCTCTGTTCCGCCAATTCCTCGACGAGATGAGACGACGAGTACCTGGACCGTGGACAATCGACCAAGCACGAAATCCGATATGCTTTCATGGCTCGTCGCCCCGATTCCCGGAGGACCGACCGGCTCGAAACCCAAACGACGATGGGAGACGAGCGGAAGAAGGAACGCGCCTATGATCATAATTTCGACGGCGTCGAGGTTCGCAATGCGATGAACGCTCCCCTCAGATTCCTGCAACACCAAGGAAAAACGAACGCCCAGCAAATGCAATCACCCGATTTCCTTGGTGGAAGCATGTGACCTGGGGGCGCGTGGGCGCATGGTTGCGGTCGTTTGTGCCCCCTGGTCGCGGTGATGTCAGTCTGCCGCGATTCAGAAATGGAGCCGCCCCGTGCCATGGCCCCAGTAACCAGCTCAACCATGTTTGTGGAGGCTCAAAAGGTTGCTGGGAGGCGACGATGTCTTGTCAGCCTATCAATGCCGCATTTGCTTGCCATTCCGCGTGCATCCATTGGCAGCCCGTCGACGCTCCACTCCGCGCTCCGCATGGTTGCTAGACACTACGCGAAATGCCTGCGCTTGCATCTCTACTACGAAATCATCCTCAATGGGTCATCATCTGAGCCGAAACGAGAGCCGGGGCGGGTCAAATCTGTTGAGCTTCTTCGGTTTCCAGACGGGACTTTCATCGCCTGCAGACTTCAGGGTGGTAAAGCCGCCATGGAACCCAGCCTGCCATCACTGGCGCGCTGCGGATGGATTGCCTGGCCCCACTCATGAACATGATGTGAGAAGCCGTCTTGGTCGATTGATTGACCTTCGGGTTGTGGCAGCCTCCAAGGTCGACCCGCATTGCCAAACTTCGAGGAGGTGACAGCTTGTTGCGTCAAACTCAAAATTGGATGGAACGTCCATCTCATTATAAAAGTCTCAAGCAGCCATCGTCCGTTTCCGGCCCGCAACGTACCCCGCGATGCACACCCAAAACCAAAACACCGCCTGGATCTCATCTCGTCTTCACTTCACTCTCGCACCCAACACCGCGCTCTGCACTCAACTCATCTCTGACCAAGACCTTCCACTAACCGCGAGTTTGTTCTCTCATTTAGATTCGCCGCACGTGCAGCCCGATCTGCTCCTCTGGTCGAAAGCGCACCTTTTACCTTTCCTCCTCCGAACCCCTCTCCCACGACGAGCCGACGGTTGTCGCCTAGCATGGGCCTGCCCGAGGATTTCAACGACCAACAAATTTCTTTCGACGCTGAAAAAGAGCAATACGCTCCCTATGAGTACCAGGAGGAGGGCAACGCCTCCTGGGCGGGTGCTCTGCCGGTGAAGCAGTATGTCGACCTTTTCCCCTCCGCCTTGGCTGTCTTGTTTGCTAATCGACTTTGTGTAGAGGGTTGTACGACCCGAGCTTGGAGAAAGATGCTTGCGGTGTAGGCTTCGCTTGGTATGTTTGATTCCAGAGGCCCTTGACTGGCGAAAACTCCTGCTAACCCCCGGCAAAGCCACATCAAGGGCAAGCCTAGCCACAAGATTGTCAGCGATGCGCGCAACCTGCTCTGCAACATGACCCACAGAGGTGCTGTGGGTTCCGATGTACGAGATGGTGATGGCGCTGGCGTCATGACGTCTATCCCTCACAAGTTCTTCATCAAGAACTTTGAGCGCGAGGAGAACATTAAGCTGCCTCCTCTGGGACAGTATGCTGTGGGAAACCTGTTCTTCAAGCCCGACGAAGAGACTCTTCAGGAGTCCAAGAGGCAGTTGGAAGATATTGCCGAATCGTTGGGCCTGCGAGTTCTGGGATGGCGAAGGCCTCCCGTCGACTCGACCCTGCTCGGTCCTGCTGCTCGGTCCCGTGAACCCATCATTCTTCAGCCCTTTGTCGTGCTCTCCTCTGCCTACGGTACCGGCGATGCTCCCGAGATCACCGATCCCGAGAAGTTCGACGAGCGCCACTTTGAGATTCAGCTCTTCATCTTGAGAAAGCGTGCCACTCACACCATCGGCCTGCACAACTGGTTCTACCTCTGCTCCCTGTCCAACAAGAACATTGTCTACAAGGGTCAGCTGGCTCCCGTCCAGGTCTACCAGTACTACCACGATCTGGTCAACGCTGATTACGAGGGCCACTTTGCTCTGGTGCACTCCCGTTTCTCCACCAACACCTTCCCCTCGTGGGATCGTGCCCAGCCTCTCCGATGGGCCGCCCACAACGGTGAAATCAACACCCTGCGAGGCAACAAGAACTGGATGAGAGCGCGAGAGGGCGTCATGCAGTCCGATGTGTTCAAGGACGAGCTGGAGAAGCTGTACCCCATTGTCGAGGATGGTGGTTCCGATTCGGCCGCCTTCGACAACGTTCTCGAGCTTCTCACCATCAACGGTGTTCTGTCGCTGCCCGAGGCTGTCATGCTGATGGTTCCCGAGGCTTGGCAGGGCAACACTCACATGGATGCCACCAAGGCCGCTTTCTACGAGTGGGCTGCGTGCCAGATGGAGCCTTGGGATGGCCCTGCTCTGTTCACCTTCGCCGATGGCCGCTTCTGCGGTGCCAACCTCGACCGTAACGGTCTCCGACCCTGCCGTTTCTACGTCATGGACGACGACCGCATCATCTGCGCGTCTGAAGTCGGTACCATCCCAGTCGAGCCCGAGACCGTCATTCAGAAGGGTCGTCTGCAGCCCGGTAAGATGCTGCTCGTCGACACCCACGCCGGCCGCATCATCGACGACAAGGAGCTCAAGGCCGCCGTCTCCAGCCGTCACGACTTCCGCTCCTGGCTCGACAACAACCTCCTGACCATGTCAAAGGTTCAGGAGAAGCTGGAGACCTCGTTCGACCTCGCTGCCAAGCCCGACGACACTCTGCTCCAGCAGGATCCTCTTCTGTTGGCCTTCGGCTTCACCCACGAACAGGTGAGCTTGCTGCTCGCTCCGATGGCATCCGACGAAAAGGAAGCTCTGGGTTCCATGGGTAACGACGCCCCCCTGGCTTGCTTGTCCCAGGCCCCTCGCCTGCTCTACGAGTACTTCCGCCAGCTCTTCGCCCAGGTCACAAACCCTCCCATCGATCCCATTCGTGAGTCGATCGTCATGTCTCTGGAGTGCTACGTTGGTCCTCAGGGCAACCTGCTCGAGATGGATGCTTCGCAGACCGGACGTCTGCTGCTTCCCAGCCCTGTCCTCTCGATCCCCGAGTTCAACGCCATCAAGAACATGGCATCCGCATACCCTGACTGGACTGTGAAGACCATCGATCTCACCTTCCCCAAGTCCGAGGGTGTCGAGGGTTACTTGCGTCATCTCGACTTCATCTGCGACGAGACTACGGCTGCCATTGAGGCCAAGGACCGCATCATCGTGCTGTCTGACAGAGCCACCTCTGCCGAGCGCGTTCCCGTTTCCGCTCTCCTGGCTTCCGGCATGGTGCACCACCACCTCGTCAGCAACAAGTGGCGAGCACACGCTGCCATTGTCCTCGAGACCGCCGAGGCCCGTGAAGTCCACCACATGTGTGTTCTCCTCGGATACGGTGCCGATGCCGTCAACCCTTACCTTGCCATGGAGTGCATCCTCAAGCTCAACCGCGAGAAGCTCATCAAGAAGAAGCTCACGGACGATACCCTCATCCACAACTACAAGCACTCTTGCGATGGCGGTATTCTCAAGGTCATGAGCAAGATGGGTATCTCCACCCTCGCCAGTTACAAGGGCGCTCAGATTTTCGAGATCCTCGGTCTCGACGACTCCATTGTCGAGCGATGCTTCAAGGGTACTGCTTCCCGCATCCAGGGCTCCAAGTTCGAGTACGTCGCCGAGGACGCCTTCCGCTTCCACGAAAGGGGTTTCCCCTCCCGCTACACCGTCGGTGTCGTCGGTCTTCCCGAGTCCGGCGAGTACCACTGGCGTGATGGCGGTGAGGCTCACGTCAACGATCCCACCTCGATTGCCAACATCCAGGATGCCGTTCGCTCTAAGAACGACAAGTCATACGAGGCCTACTCGCTGTCTGAGTACGAACAGATCAAGAACTGTACTCTTCGTGGTCTCCTCGACTTCAAGTTCGAGGAGCGCGATGCTGTCCCCATTGACCAGGTCGAGCCCTGGACCGAGATTGTCCGCCGCTTCTGCACGGGTGCCATGTCTTACGGCTCCATCTCCATGGAGTCTCACTCCACGCTTGCCGTGGCCATGAACAGGCTTGGCGGCAAGTCCAACACAGGCGAGGGTGGTGAGGATCCCGAGCGATCTCAGCGCATGGCTAACGGAGACACCATGCGCTCCGCCATCAAGCAGATTGCCTCTGGACGTTTCGGCGTCACCTCCAACTACCTGGCCGACTCGGACGAGCTCCAGATCAAGATGGCCCAGGGTGCTAAGCCCGGCGAGGGTGGTGAGCTGCCCGGTCACAAGGTCTCCAAGTCGATCGCTCGCACTCGTCACTCCACCCCTGGTGTCGGCCTGATTTCTCCTCCTCCTCACCACGACATTTACTCCATCGAGGATTTGAAGCAGCTCATCTACGATCTCAAGTGCTCTGCTCCTCGTTCGCGTGTGTCTGTCAAGCTTGTCTCTGAGGTCGGTGTCGGTATCGTCGCCTCTGGTGTCGCCAAGGCCAAGGCCGACCACATTCTCATCTCTGGCCACGATGGTGGTACTGGTGCCTCTCGCTGGACTGGTATCAAGTACGCCGGTCTGCCCTGGGAGCTTGGCCTGGCCGAGACCCACCAGACGCTGGTGCTCAACGATCTCCGTGGCCGTGTCGTCGTGCAGACCGACGGTCAACTGAGGACCGGCCGCGACATCGCCATCGCATGTCTCCTTGGTGCCGAGGAGTGGGGTTTCGCCACAGCTCCCCTGATCGCTATGGGATGTATTATGATGAGGAAATGCCACCTTAACACCTGTCCTGTAGGCATTGCCACACAGGACCCTGAGCTCCGGAAGAAGTTTACGGGCACCCCAGAGCACGTCATCAACTTCTTCTACTACCTCGCGAACGAGCTCCGTGCCATCATGGCCCGCCTTGGTTTCCGCACCATCAACGAGATGGTCGGACATGCTGAGGTCCTTAAGGTCCGTGATGACCTCCGCAACAGCAAGACGCAGAACATCGACCTGTCTCTGCTGTTGACCCCCGCGCACAAGCTCAGGCCCGGCGTCGCCACCTTCAACGTTCGCAAGCAAGACCACAAGCTCTACGTCCGCCTTGACAACAAGCTCATCTCCGAGGCCGAACTTACGCTCGACAAGGGCCTTCCGTCGAGGATCGAGTGCGACATTACCAACACCGACCGTGCCATGGGCACGTCGCTGTCCTACCACATCTCCAAGCGCTACGGAGAGGCTGGCCTGCCCCTGGACACTGTCCACGTTAACATCAAGGGCTCCGGTGGACAGTCTTTCGGTGCCTTCCTGGCACCCGGTGTCACGCTTGAGCTTGAGGGTGACTCCAACGATTACGTTGGCAAGGGTCTGTCCGGTGGTCGTCTGATCGTCTATCCTCCCCGCAACGCCGTCTTCAAGGCCGAGGAAAACGTCATCATTGGCAACGTCTGTCTCTACGGTGCCACCAGCGGCAGCTGTTTCTTCCGCGGCGTTGCTGCCGAGCGTTTCGCCGTCCGTAACTCCGGAGCTACAGCTGTTGTTGAGGGTGTCGGTGACCACGGTTGCGAGTACATGACCGGTGGCCGCATTATCATTCTCGGCAGCACCGGCCGCAACTTCGCGGCCGGTATGTCTGGTGGTATTGCGTACGTCCTTGACATCAACAACGACTTCCACTCCAAGCTCAACATGGAGATGGTGGAAGCCAGCCAAGTCGAGGACCCTACCGAGATCGCCTACCTGCGCGGTCTCATCGAGGACCACCACCACTACACGGGCTCTGAGCTCGCCGCCCGCATCCTGGTTGACTTCAACCGCGCCCTCCCCCGCTTTGTCAAGGTTCTGCCCGTCGACTACAAGCGTGTGCTCGAGGAGGAGGCGGCCAAGGCTGCTGAGGCTAAGCGTGCCGAGTACAACCTGCCCATCGTGTCAGGTGTTCAGCACAAGAAGAAGGATGAGAAGGCCGCCAAGCTCCAGGACATCGAGGAGACGATTGGCGACAGCGCTGCCGAGAAGAAGCGCGCCCTCGTCCTGGACAAGACCAAGGGCTTCATGAAGTACCAGCGCCGTGCCGAGAAGTACCGCAGCGCAAAGACCCGCACCAAGGACTGGGCTGAGCTCTCCAGCCGCCTGAACGAGGACGAGCTCAAGTACCAGTCGGCTCGTTGCATGGACTGTGGTGTTCCTTTCTGCCAGTCGGAGACTGGTTGCCCCATCTCCAACATCATTCCCAAGTGGAACGAGCTTGTGTTCCAGAACCAGTGGGAGGACGCCCTCAACCGTCTGCTCATGACCAACAACTTCCCCGAGTTCACCGGCCGTGTCTGCCCGGCTCCTTGCGAGGGTGCTTGCGTTCTCGGTATCAACGAGGATCCCGTCGGCATCAAGTCGATTGAGTGCGCCATCATCGACCGCGGCTTCGACATGGGTTGGATGGTGCCCCGTCCCCCCAAGGTCCGCACTGGCAAGAACATTGCCATCATTGGCTCCGGTCCTGCCGGTCTTGCTGCTGCCGATCAGCTCAACCGCGCCGGCCACCTTGTGACGGTTTACGAGCGGGCTGATCGTCCCGGTGGTCTCCTGATGTACGGTATTCCCAACATGAAGCTTGACAAGCGCATTGTCAAGCGCCGAACCGACTTCATGGGCGAGGAGGGTGTTCAGTACAAGTGCGGCGTTGCCATTGGCGAGGAGGGCCAGCCCGGTCTGGCTGACCTCCGCGCTCAGAACGATGCCGTCATCATCGCGACCGGTGCGACCGTTGCGCGTGACCTGCCGATCAAGGGTCGCGAGCTGGAGGGCATCCACTTCGCGATGGAGTTCCTTCACAAGAACACGAAGTCGCTGCTGGACTCTGAGCTGGCGGACGGCTCGTACATCTCGGCCAAGGGCAAGGACGTCATCGTCATTGGCGGTGGTGACACGGGCAACGACTGCATTGGCACGTCGGTGCGTCACGGAGCCAAGTCGGTGACCAACTTCGAGCTGCTGCCGCAGCCGCCGCCGCAGCGTGGCAGCGACAACCCCTGGCCGCAGTGGCCTCGCATCTACCGCGTGGACTACGGCCACACGGAGGTCAAGCAGCACACGGGCAAGGACCCCCGCGAGTACTGCATCATGTCGGAGGAGTTTGTCGACGACGGAAGCGGCCGTGTCAAGGGCATCAACACGATCCGTGTCGAGTGGACCAAGTCGCCCTCGGGCGGTTGGGACATGAAGAAGCTCGAGGAGTCCCGCCAGTTCTTCCCGGCGGACCTCGTGCTGCTCTCCATGGGCTTCCTGGGCCCCGAGGCTCGCATCCTCGGCGACGACATTGAGAAGGACGCTCGCAAGAACGTCAAGACGGCGGCTGGCAAGTACGCGACCAACCTTGAGGGCGTCTTCGCGGCGGGTGACTGCCGCAGGGGCCAGTCGCTCATTGTCTGGGGCATCAACGAGGGCCGCCAGGCGGCTCGCGAGGTGGATCTGTACCTTGAGAACTACACTGCGCTGCCTGTGACCGGTGGTATCGTCAAGCACACGCCGCAGGAGATCTTCAGCGCGCGCGCCAAGCAGGCCGCGGCGCTGATCTGAGTTTGGAAGTGATGAAGCACAGAATGGATGGATGCCAAGGAAAGAGGCATTGTACGGACTTGGAATCTTTGATGATACCACGCGATGGGAGTACCGGGTTAGGAAATGTTTGGAGTGTGTTTATCTGTCAATTGGTTGATGTAAATAAGTTCTGTTACGTATCATGTCAATCGTTCAGTTCCAAAGCTGTATATGAAGTGATGTGATGTTTGTGAAATGTGTGTGTGTATGTGTGTGTGTGCGTGTGTCTGATGATGCGTAGCTCTACACAATCTATCGAGCAGATGTCAAGACTCCAGTCGTCGGAGTTCGGCAGATGCGTCATTTGACGTGAGGCACTATCTGCTGCCCGTGTCAAAGCCAGGGTCAATCTCCAGACATGTTCAGCTCAAGTCGAGTCAATTGATAGCGTCAGGGGATGGGATGGATGGATAGATGGATGGGCAGACGATTTCTGTTATGGCAGAAGGCGGCACACGTGCTTGGAATAGCGATTGCTGATAGGGCAATGGATGCTGGAGGTCGTCGGTTTTCTAGGCGACGGTTAGTGGCTGAGTGGGGCAGCATCACAAGGGAGCTCCATCACCCTTGCCTTGTCCTTGCCTTGCTTTGCTTGGCCTGGGCTCTCTCGTCGTTGGGTTGACGAACTTTATCCTCTCCCACCTCTTGACCCTCACCTTCCCTTTCCTTATCCTCCGCCTCGATCTCTCTCGCAACATTCCTCACGCAGATTGTCAGGGTCTCCTTGCCTGGCGTGAGTCGCCTCCGATATCGCGACTATCCGAACCATCAATCGACCGACCATCCCGTCAGTCAACAACATCCGCAAGCACAGTCCACGGGCCCAACTACGCCCCGACGTCGAGCAACAACCGTCGTCAGGCACCACAACACTCTCACCATGCGTTTCGGCAAGACGCTTCGCGAGTCGGTGTACGCGCCATGGAAGGACAAGTACATTGACTACGCCAAGCTCAAGTCTCTCCTGCGCGAGGACAAGTACGAGGATGAGGATGTTCCCTGGACGGAGGAGGACGAGAGCCGCTTCTGCGACGAGATCTTCAACACCCAGCTCGAAAAGGTCGCCGAGTTTCAGGAGACGACCGTCAACGGTCTCCGCGAGCGCGTCGACGCCGCTTTCGAGAAGCTCAAGGACCTGGGTCCCGCCGAGGGCGCCAGCGAAGACCAAACCAAGCGCCAATCGCTGCCGCCCAAGCAGAAGAAGGAGCTCAAGGCACTGGAGGCCGAGCTCGACAGCATCACCAACGAGATTGGCGAGCTGAAGAAGTACAGCAACATCAACTACACGGCCTTCCTCAAGATTGTGAAGAAGCACGACCGCAAGCGGGGCGGCCGCTACAAGGTCAGGCCCATGATGCAGCTGAGCCTGTCGCGCCGCCCCTTCAACTCGGAGCAGGGCTACTCTCCGCTTCTCAACAAGCTGTCCATTCTCTACTACGCCCTGCGCCAGCAGCTGGACGACGAAGCCGCCGAGATCCACCTGCCCACCGAGCTCGAGGAGCAGGGTGAGACGCACAACGGCGAGCGCTACACTGCCCACAAGTTTTGGGTTCACCCCGACAACCTCCTCGAGGTCAAGACGTACATCCTTCGTCGCCTCCCTGCCCTCGTCTACAGCGAGCAGTCCTCCAAGGGTCTCGACATTGCCAACGATCCCACCATCACGTCCCTCTACTTTGACAACAGCAAGTTCGAGCTCTACTCCAACAAGGTCGATCGCCAGGCCGAAGCCTCCTCCTTCCGCGTCCGCTGGTACGGTCAGCTGTCCGCCAAGCCCGACCTGACGCTCGAGCAGAAGACGGTCGGCGACCACGGCTCCAGCGAGGAGCGTCGCATGGTCATCAAGGAGAAGTACGTCAAGCCGTTCCTCGACGGCGAGTACAAGATGGACAAGACGATCCAGAAGATGAAGCGTCAGAGCCAAGCCGCCAGCGATGTCGACGCCTTTCGCAAGACGGTCGACGAGCTCGACAAGTTCGTCCAGGAGAAGGGCCTCCAGCCTATTCTTCGCGCCAACTACGTCCGCAGCGCCTTCCAGAAGCCCTCGGACGACCGCGTGCGCATCTCGCTCGACACGGAGCTGGCCTTCATCCGCGAGGACACGCTCGACAGGGACCGTCCGTGCCGCGACCCGAACCAGTGGCACCGCCTCGAGATTGACGACCGCAACCTGACCTACCCCTTCAAGGACATCAACCAGAGCGAGGTGTCTCGCTTCCCGTACGCCGTGCTGGAGATCAAGCTCCGCGAGCACGGCAAGAAGAGGCCCGCGTGGATCGAGGATCTCATGGGCTCTCATCTCGTGCACCCGGCCCCGCGCTTCTCCAAGTTTGTACACGGCGTGGCTTCTCTGTTCGAGGACTACGTCAACAACCTGCCTTTCTGGCTGAGCGATCTCGAGGGCGACATCCGCAAGGACCCGCAGAAGGCCTTCGAGGCTGAGGAGAAGCGCCGCTCGCAGCGGGCCGAGGACGAGGTTGCCGTGGGCAGCTTCCTGGGCAAGCGCGTGAGCACTTCCTACAAGGCGTCACGTAGCTCGCCCGCCAGCCAATCGTACCTTGCCGACCGCATGGCTGCCGAATCGAGCCTTGCGCGGTCGGTGCCCCGAGAGCCCACGGTCGACGAGGCCGGCGAGCCCAGCGAGGGCCAGGAGCAGGACCAGGACCAGGATGATGACCAGTCCAAGGATCGCACGACGGGCTACGGCACGCTCTCGGCGGTTCTCCCCAGCTTCTCGCTGTCGCGGTACTCCCGCGCGCGACACGAGCGCGAGCGGCCGCTGCCCGAGGGCGTTGTCGAGCCCCGCGAGTGGATCAAGAACACGGGCGAGCTCAAGATCGAGCCCAAGGTGTGGCTGGCCAACGAGCGCACGTTCCTCAAGTGGCAGCACATCTGCATCCTGCTTGGCGGTTTGGCCGTCAGCCTGTACTCGGCCGCGGGGCGCAACACGCTGGCAGAGATCATGGGCATATTCTACATCATCATCGCCGTGTTCGCCGGCGCGTGGGGATACTGGATGATGCGCGTCAGAAGGCGCATGATCATTGAGCGCAGCGGCAAGGACTTTGACAACGTCATCGGCCCGCTAGTGATCAGCGTCGCGCTCATGGGGGCTCTAATTCTCAACTTTGTGTTCGCGGTACGTTCCCAGCAGAGGTTTTTTTTACCCTTTGAGGGCTTGGCTAATAATGTCTTTACAGTATCGACGCGCTTTCGACAGATGGGACGAGCACGGGGGGCGCAACGCCACGGAGTCCCTCGGTGAGGAGCTGAGGTAGATGGTCACGGGTGGCTCCGGCACGATTCAACCCAGGTGTCGAAGTGGAGGATCTGGCGTGTGCATGGCATTAATCAGTCTCGAATATTGGCCATCCAGCAAAGTAGCAGCAAGTAGCAGCAATGTAGTATTTACACGTCCATGGGCAATCTTCTAGCTTGGTGATACCGAATAAACACATCTACAGAGTCTCTCTCAAGGCCCTCCACCCGCCGCCCCGGCCAGAACCAGCCCCTGCCTCAGCCTCAGCCGGTCAATCTCCCTCTTCAGCATGGAGATGCAGCTCGCGACGGCAACACGCTCAAGCACGTCCCGCGGCGCCACGGCGCCCTCATCCGGGATCTTCTTCTTCTCGTCCGCCACGTACCCCGCGCCCCCGTCCGTCACGGCCTCAACCCCCTCGTCCGCGGACGCCAGGTCCAGACGGAGCGCGCCGCCCTCGCCGGCTGCGGCACACTTTCGCCGGAGAAGGTATCCCACCAGCCTGCACCCGTCTGGATCCCCTCCCGTATCCGTCTGCTTCTCCTTCTCCTTCTCTGTGCCTCTGC